>BOSO01016352.1:0-13744 GCA_018403395.1 Gorsachius goisagi
CCAGGTGCAGAACCTTGCACTTGGCCTTGTTGAACCTCACGAGGTTCACACAGGCCCACCTCTCCAGCCTGTCCAGGTCTCTCTGGATGACATCCCGTCCTTCTGGTGTGTCAACCGCACCACTCAGTTTGGTGTCATCCGCAAACTTGCTGAGGGTGCACTCAATCTCGCTAAGTCATTGATGAAAACATTAAACAGCACCGGTCCCAGTACGGACCCCTGAGGGACACCACTTGTCACCGGTCTCCATCCAGACATCGAGCCATTGACCACTACCCTCTGGATGCGACCATCCAGCCAGTTCCTTATCCACCGAACAGTCCACCCATCAAATCCATAGCTCTCCAATTTAGAGAGAAGGGTGTTGTGGGGGACCGTGTAGACCTTAGATGAGCCAGTGTTTTGCAGAGTAAAGCAGCGCACCACAAACACAACAGTACATTTGTTCACATATACAGAGCCAGCTCACAAACACACCTTCTGGACAAGGTACCAGGAAAATGAAGCTAGCAAAGGGAGAGCGTAGGCTTCGGCGATGTAACATCTGTTCTACAGACCAAAGGACAGAAGAATTAATGTTCCAGATCCTTCGCTCCCAACACCCACCAGCATGTCTTGTTCCAGCCGTGTGTCAACACGCTCTGGGCTTGAATAAGTGGCTTCTTAACAGGCTTTGGTCCTGACTTCCTCCAGCATTCAGCTTCTAGGGAGGGAAGGAGAAAGGAGTCCCTACAGCAGAAATTTCAAGAGCAAGTAAGACTGTTTTGCCATGCAAAAATGTTTGTGCTGCTTTTTAAATAAGTTCTGGAGGAGTTCTCTTTCTTATTTCAAAAAGTTATGTTCTCTGTCCACAACTGAAATTATATATTCTCATACTAAAAAAAAAAAATCATAATAAGCTTTAAATGTTATAAAACGTACATGAAAGTGATCAGATGAGGAAACAGCTTCCCCTGGAGTACCATAGTAAGAAATGAAGCTCTTCTCATTGCTATATAAACACCTGCTTTATAAACATGTTTGCATCAGCAAAACAATCAAATACCTTTTTCCACTATCCCAGACAATGGCCGGGAGCAGATGCAGAAGGATGCTAAGTCAATGGGAATTCAAAAGTTCCCAATACCTCACAGATGATCCATGGTGTGCTGTGGGGTCTGACCTGAAGCAATAAAAACCTGCCTGTGTTTTGGATTTTTGCATAGGCAGATACACAAACCCATCACAAATAACGTATCTCTGTCTTGCTTCTAAGACTAAGCTCATGCTTTTCATGTATAAAAAGTAACTGTTTCAGCACTGCCTGTTCTGGTGACCTCCATGAGACTTTTAATCAAATCTTGCATATAGCTGAGGCTTCCGAGATTATTTGATTTCTTCTCAGGAAAGAGCGAGACAGCTCTTGTTTCAATTAATATTTCAATCTCACAGAACACTGCAGTTTCAAAGAAATTGAACTCAGTGATTAAAATGAAGATTAAAAATATCATGGAATCCTTGTGTGGCCATAAATACACCTCAAGATACCATAGCAACACTTCCTCTTTTATTATTAAATAAATTAAGTGTCTTGCAGGCTCATAAAATGCCAGTCAATGCAGACATATTTTGGGCATCACTCCATAGAGCATTCATTACTCTGCTGCTCATCTTCTCCCGAGTTTGTCATGTTGAAACACTAGAGGTCAGCCTCCCAAAGAAAACTAACCCCTGCTCTATTTTACATCCACGAGGAATTATGAGACTTGGACTTTACCGCATTCAGAAGCGGCACTGGAGATGCAGCAATCAGCACAGTGCCAGGCTCAAACCACACAAGGCCATTAGGCCAGGGGAACGGTTTTGCTCTTAAGCCAATCTTCTTTGAATATTTGGCTGATGGGGATTGAACCAGCTAGACAAACACAAAATTTGCGTTATATTCCACAGACACCTGTGCGAAGCCCAGAGAGCTGTCAAGCAGAGACTGAATAAACAAAATGTTCTGCTGTATTTTTCCCAGGACAGAGAGTTCAAGTTCCCCTTTTTGGCCATCTTAGATTCTAAGGATTTTCCAAAAAAGTAAAGGGGCTAGTAACAAAAGGCTTGTTTATTAAGCGTAACAAAATACTAACTGGACCATAAAGGGAAAAGCTGGGTTTCTTGCACAAAGAACAGAACAATGCTTTTGTTTCTTTGCTTGTTATAATTAGCACCGCTGCATTTACCAAGCGTAAATCATGCGTGACCAACCTGATTGCCTACTAGGTGAAAATGAATGAATCTGGGGACAACCTCAGCTTTAGCTTTTGACACTGTCTCCCAGAACAGTCACATATTCAAGTTTGTACATTACATTGGATGCATAGAGAACTACATGGATTGAAAACTGGTGTGATGGGCAGGCTCAGAGGGCAGAGATTCATGGGTCATAGGAGGTAGCAGGCAGAGTACTCTTAGGGCCTGTTCTACAGTCTGTCTTGCTTCATGTCTTCATCTATGACCTGGAGGAAGCCATGGAGGTCGCTCCTCAAGCTTGCACATAACACCAAATTGATGGCATTATCAGGGGGAGCAGCTGATACCACTCATGGGCAGGCCTGCTGTTCAGAGGGAGAGGCTGGAAGAATGGGCCAGCAGGAACCCTGTGAAATTCAACAAATTGGACATGGGTCAGCAGGGACGCCTGGCAGCAATGAAAGCTGATAGCATCCTGGGCTGCATTACCAGCAGCACAGCTGATACATCAAGGGCAGTGATCCTCAGCACTTTTCGCACCACATCTAGAATATAGCATCCAATTCTGGAGCCCCCCAATACAACTTAGGCATCAATAAATTAGAACAAGTCCAGCAAAGGGCCACCATGATGATTGGTATCTAGAACACTTGCCCTGGGAGGAGAGGCTGAGAGAGCTGGGCTTGTTCAGCTTGGAGAAGAGATTGTTTGGGGGGAAAGAATAGCAGTCTGCTGCTATCTCCGTTAATGTGACATAGAACATAGAGCCAAGCCCTTCACAGTACTGTGAGAGGATGAGGGGCAATAGGCATAAATTGAAAGAAGAAAAGTTACACCTGGACACGAGAATAAACTTTTTTACCCTGGGATGGTTAAGCAGTGACAGAGGTTGCACAGGGATGTGCAGGCTCCATCACTGAATGTTTTTAGGGTCTAACTGGATAAAGCCCTGAATAGCCCGACTTTCCTGCCCAGCTGACCTTGCTTTGAGCTGCAGTTTGGACTAAAGAACTCCTGAGGCCCCTTCCAACCTGAACGGCTTTATGACTTTTTGTTTCAGGATATACTGTTTAAGAAGTCAGTAAAGGACATTCCCTTCTTCCGTCTTAAAGCTTAGCTGTGAAATTACATAGAGTTTCCCAAATCGGGGGATTATAAATTAGGAGATCTCTGTTCCAGTCCTTACTCTATCATTACTCCATAATGCAATCACTCCTAATTCAGGTTGAAAGGCTTTACACAAAGGCAAAGCCTTATTAGATAGTGCTGATCTGTGCTTCTCATCCCAGGGAGCAACCACAAGCACTTTAAGGTGGCAGAAGCCACTTCACCTCAACACACAACAGCAGTTCAAGCATCCACAGGAACACTACGCAAGACATCAGGACAGGAGGTAAGGCAAAGTAATGAAGCCAATTAGAAAATGAAATATCACCACAATATTAGGATAACTACCAGAACAGAATTGCCCAGACTGAAAATGGACCTCAATGTGAGAAATCTCTGTTTTGACAAAATCAGTCATAAAGGTCTCAGGTAACCAAGTGCAGGGGAAGGGCAAGTCCTGTTGAACCCCAGGATCCTCACAGCCTCCTGCCACCTGCTAACCAGGCTCAGTTTTGCTTATTTTGCTCAGTCCAGTGGAATCGTTGCCTGCGGCGTTTCCTTTGTTTGCTTATTTGCTCACTTTGCTGAACGACCTTTTCATCTCCAGCTGTTTCACTCTCCCTCCTTCTCCCACCGTTTGTTTTTTCCATCGCTGTTTTTATGCTCAATTAGCTCTCCATTCTCCATCCCTTCTCCCTAGGCAGGCATCGCTGCACTCCTTGCTCAGCCATAACCTCCCCCAAATCTCTCTGTCACCTCCAGCTCTTCCAGAGCTAATGACCAGAACAGACCACGTGACGATGAAGGTGACATCCCACCTCACTTGTGAGCTGGTGAGACAAGCAGCAGGTCTTCTGACAGCAACATGCTAGAACACGTATATCCTCTAGCTGCCAGATAACCATCAGATCACCTAAACGTTAGTCACTGCTTCCTAGTGTAATGAATACATTTTTAGTTACATAACTCAAAGAAATTAAAGGTGAAAGAGAGAGAAAAGGGACAAGGAACTACTTTCATATGCAATATATGTTTAAATTAGAATGCAGGAGAGAAAGGATGAAGAATGAGTATCTTATATCCCCAAATCTTGTCCCCAAATGGAAATAAAGAACATTGCAACTTCTGTCCAGAAGTAATGAAATGCACCGTTGTGTTGCTATCCTCCGGATCTCAGTGGAAAATAAAAATCAACAGAAATCCACTGCAGATACAGTAGCCTATATCAGCTAAAGTACCAGATGTTTTATTGTAAGGAAACTGTATTTTTAGAAAGGCAGAAAATCTTTAGGGTTTTGTTTTCAGGGGTTTTTTCTTCACTTTTTTTTAGTACCTTCTTCCCTCATTTTACAAAAGCTTATTATTTAAACTATGCATTTGGGATCAGAGGCATAAAAGCACAACTTCAGTGAGGCTGCAGTTCCTGAAACCCTCTGCGAAGCTGGGTCTTACATTTATGCTGTTTGTCCCTCGTGTCAGGCAGGATCAGTGTCTCAGGCTTGGCAAGAAATTGCCTCAATAATCAGGTCTAGCACACACAGTGGGATCATCTAAGAAAGGAGACGAAGAAACAGCTGTGGAAGTAGATGGGAAAGGAGATAAAGACAGACAGGAAAGCGCTACAAAGGACACTTCCTCCCTCCCTGCATAATTTAAGCCATGTATTTATGAAACATAGTGAAGGTCTAATTATGTTAGCTAGTAATGAACACTTAATTGTAATTAGCCACAGTTTCAAGCTGGAGGGAACAATTATTTTCATTACTGCTAATTAACTTACAGGATGCTGTGTAAGATTTTTTTCTTTTTCCTAATTCTAACGAAGTGACCTCACCCACTTCATTGCTTTCCTCTTTTAATATGTCAGGTTTCAGCTCTGCCTTCTCTGCTGCTCATCACAGTCCCATTCCATTTATTCTTTTCATTAGTTGTTTCTAAATTTTCAAGCTGCTGTATTTGTGATATGGATAGAAATTGCACAAAGTGTTGAAGTATTTAGGCATTTTCTTCGCATGGGTGTGTAGTCCCGCTAACTTCAATGGTTTTCTCATAACTGGATTTCAAAGAATTTAATTTCAGCAGATATTTTCCTGAAAATTGTATTTTTAATGTTTTGGGGGGTTTTGTTTGTTTGTTTGTTTTTATTTCTACTCTCAGCCACGTAAAAGAAAAAAGTCTCAATTTTTTGGGCTGAAACATTTTAATTTTCAAAGTTATGCTGGAAAAAAAAATTATTTTTCACATGAGAAAGGTGAAATGATGAGATGAAGTTATTCATATGGTCAAAAAATTGTTGAATTTGAGGCTTTTTTTTCTAGAATTGGTTGATGTATGGCAGCCAGGACTACCATTATGAAGACCTTTTCCTGCATTTTTCCACTATTTTCAGTTTCCTATCTTCAAATCAGCAGTGATCTGCCAGCCCCACTGAATCCATTATCAGCTCGCTCTTCTGCTGTCTTCTCCTAACAGTCAAGAACTGGGACTACAGAGTCAGGTTCAGCTTCACATCTTTGATATCTTCTTGGTAACGTTTCAAAACAGTCTGCTATATGATCATCCAGCAATTACCTCCTTATTCCTCTTTGTCTTTGGGGTTGAGTAGGACTGTTTCTAATTCTTGGGAAAGTTGATATGAATTTGACTACCACATAATCTCCGACAGCTGTATTATTATAGCAGAAAATTATAGTCTTTTACCAAACCTAGCACATTCTAAACATTCAGAAGGCAGGCAGCACTGCTCAGCACATTTCAGCTTGGCAATCATCTCAGAAAACAAAATTTGCATTTAAAATTGGCCTTTCCTGATTTGTAGCATAATGATAGGCCAATGGGGGAAAGCTTGCACTCCCCTTGTGTTTCATCTAGACTGTATAAACAGAAAGATTGCATTGTCCAGAGAGTATTTGTGAGAAATATTAAAATCCACCAAAACAGTCATAACTCACGCACATGCTTGGTACCATTTCAAGGCAAAAGGTGTCCAGGATTTTTAAGCATATATGCCACCATCTTACATGTTACTCTGCTATTTAAGTCAGTTAATGAACAGTAACAACAACAACAAATATCTCGGAAAGATATAAACCCTGATTTCTCAAGGCATAAACCACACTCTACAAATTAGAGGTTAGGATGACATCGAAGGGGAGGGCATTACCTTTCCTTACATGTTCATCTGAAGCACAAGGTACTACCTGTTACTGTCGGATATGGACAGAGCAAATGGGCCACATGGTTAATCCAGTAACAAATCCACTAGTCACCGCCATGTAAGACAAAGAGGAAAATCGATCTCTGTCTTCACATGCTGCAACTAAATCCAGGTATATTATGGCCTTTGAGAATCCTTGCAAAAAGTGTCACTACAGTAAGCCAAAAAAACCCAATTATCTCTCTACAACTACTAAACACAGGAACAACCATCCCTGACATAATCCTATGACAGTCTCTGTTACTCCATAAACTCCATATAGTTAAGTGCCAGACCTGTTTTTTCAGCCTCCAGTACGACCTTATGCAAATCAAGGTTGACACTATGAAATAGGTTGGTGCTTCTCACAACCCAGGACAATGAGTCATTGAATATTGAGCTGTATTGATTGCATGGGTTATTTCTAGGAGACACCAGGGTCAGGGAACACATTCCTCAGAGATGGTTCAGCTCACTCAGTTCAAACACAACTTGCAGACCTACCTAAGGAGCATGTTTGTTTTCATAGAGTAGGACCCAGCAGTCTACCAACATCTGTATTTCAGGACAGACAAAAAGCCCTTGTGTGAAAACTGGTTCTATGGTTTTTCCCCGCAGGTTAAATGTTACCTTGTGTGATAAACCCACAATAACCTACTGCAATGCAGGTTAATGTAAAATGCAATTTTAATATTTTGTGTTTCTTTCCTACTGCATCTCCTTCCTTGGTTTATGTTTGTTTGGAGTAATTTTTCAAACTGGTTTCCCCACACTGCTGACAGTAATGAATAAAGAAGCTCCAAAGATGCTTGGAGGAGGTATTTGAATTCCTCCACAGCAAGACGTAGGCACACTAAAATAGCTCACAGCACTCAGGCTATTACCAGGAGGCATGTTTTAGTATGACAGACGCATAGCAGCTCATCTTCTCCAGAAGCAGGGAAGGGAGAGAAGGAACACCAAGTTCCATGAGCACTTTGCAACATCCCTGATTTATGTAATCCACAAGTTAATGAGGAAAGGAACATGCAGATTCCCCTGGTGAAGTCCCAAGCAGTTAATATGATGTGTCCACTCTTCCTATAGTTCTTTAGTTAAAACAAAACAAAAAAAACCCCACCAGTAACTGAAGATGCCATTAGTTTTCCCTGCAGCTTCTGAATAATCTTGTGATTTTGTCCTTGACGGGAAGTAAAGGAATAATGCATATCATGAGGGGCAAGCCTATTTCAAGGAAAGAGGCTTTTTCTGCAGTTTTTTCACAGACTAATTCAGAAACCAGAATCTGTGGATTAAGGTCAGCAAATCAAGTGACTGTGCTGGTTTTGGCAGGGATAGAGCTAATTTTCTTTATACCAGCTAGTATGGGGCTATGTTCTGGAAAATGAAAACAGTGCTGATAACACAGGGATGTTTCTGTTACTGCTGAGCAGGGCTTACACAGAGTCAAGGCCTTTTCTGCTCCTCACCCCACCCCACCATGAGTGGGCTTGGGGACGCACAGGAAGCTGGGAGGGAGCACAGCTGGGACAGCTGACCCCAACTGCCCAAAGGGGTATCCCACACCATATGGCATCATGCTCAGCATATAAAGCTGGGGGAAGAAGGAAGGGGGGGACATTCAGAGTTACAGCCTTTTGTCTTCCCAAGTCACCGTTACACGTAACGGAGCCCTGCTTTCCTGGAGATGGCTGAGCACCTGCCTGCCCATGGAAAGCAGTGAGTGAATAGATCCCTTGTTTCACTTTACCTATTAAACCGTCTTTATCTCAACCCATGAGTTTTCTCACTTTTACCCTACCGAGGAAGGGGGTGACCAAGCGGTTGTGTGGTGCTTTGTTGCCAGCTGGGCTTAAACCACAACAGTGACATAAAAAGAAAATGAAATCATAAGCTGTGCTGCTGTAATTCCTGAAGTGCAGTGCAGCACTCCTTGTCCTCAAAGCATTAACACCAACATGAACGAGGCAACACAAGCAGAAAGAAACTCTATACTTTGGATATCTGCTTGAGTGTTACTATGCTGAAATACAATATATGGAAACATGTATTTACCACCATATATTCATTGCAGTGACTACATGTTCTCTGGTAGAATAGAAAGAGAAACCCTGACACGCAGCCTGGAAAACATTATCTGTCCCATGTGAGACCCTGTTATAAAGGCATCTTCAGCTGCTGGAAGTCTGGAATGAAATAAATTTTGCAGCCCTGGATAGTGGAGCAGCTCCTCAGGAGCTTCTGTGCCTAGCACATGAGCACCTGAGGAACCTTGCTGTGGCAGTTTAAGATACTGGTATCTGCTGTTCCCCTCAGTGAGAAGGATGCATTGGACAGGCCACACTGCCCAAGTGGCCACCACAGGAGTCACAGCATCTCAGTCTGCACCAGAGACAAAAATAAAAAAGATATTTGAACAGAGACAACAGATTTTGAACGATAGCGGCCACTGAAGACACAGACGTGTTTCAGTATGGGTCTGCTGCTCTGCGTTGGGGGCAGCAGCTCTGACATGAGTCAATCAATTAGCAATTTAACCCATACAATTTGAGACATCTTTCTAGCTACAAAACATGGCTGTGAAGGGCAATAGATTCACTTTTTACTCCAAAGAATGAGAACAAAATTATGATTTTGATTGACTTTTTCCCTTTTCTCCCCTTTATTACAGCACAGCCTGAGAATAAAGAAAAAAGCAGCGACTTTAAATCAGTATCAGAGGGTATGTCAGATCACGCAGTGTGAGGAAGACAGAATGACAGCCAAGACAGCAAAGAGAATTCCCTGGCCTGTGTCACTCAGATCCTTTTACATTGTTTTCACCATTTTTCATGTTTATTTTCATACATTCTAGAAATGCAGACCTCTGCAGTTGCCATGAACCTTAATTATGAAAAAAATCCTATTTTTGGAGGGAACAACAATACAACCCATGCCATTCACAGGGTTCAGGCACTTAAAAGGAAACTGTACTCGTCAGGCATGTTAAGTAACAGGGCTAGGGAAAAAAAAATAAACAAACAACAAAGTAGTGATGAGTTTAAAAGTTTCTGGCAAGTTGAAGTACTTGCAAGCAAATGGAGGCTATGGGAAACTCTTCTGACTGGTACTTTCAGAATCTGATTAGAGGCCAAGAAGGATCATACTCCATAGAGAGTTAAGATTTTATTGTTAGTTTAATTAATATCTTGCCAAACTAATTTAAAATTCACTAATTATTAGTTATTAACTGCAATAATACTAACACTCAAGGTCCACAATAATACAGAAAAGCCTCATACAGTTAAGACTGCTACATAAGCAAAAAATCCTCTTAGTAATACCTATTATCTGTACCTTTTCTATGGAATTATATTCACCCTTCCAGTGTCTGTCTGCCTGATGGTTTTAGTTTTCCCTGAGCAGAGTGCACTCGTCATCAGCATATGGACGTCTTCACCAGTAGGAGTTCAATGTTTGCAGTGTCAGTCCCTTCTTCCTCCTCAGTCCTCAAATCTACTAAGGGTCATTTTCATGTTTTGGGTTTTTTTTGACAGAGTCTGTTTATATGATCTTTCTTTCCTTTGGTTCCCAATTATTTGTTGGGGGTTTTTTTGGTCATTCCGTTACCTCTACACTGGCTTTACCCAAAGGCAAAGCAGCTCTGCTGTAGTGACTGCTAACTGACTGGAACCTCCAACATCACCTTGCCTTTTCACTCTGCTACACAATCTTTTGATTTTACAGACGGTTGCTTGCTATTACTATGAAATAAAGCTAAACCGAAGCCAAACGATTCCATGATCACCTGCCTACTGGACAATCACAACCAAAATCAACCTGCCTGGTGCAAGTCCAGAGAGTCCCTTGCACCAACCACTGGGTCAATACAGAGCCTGCAGCCTTGGACTAGCAATGGCAAAAATTCTATTCATTGAGCTGTGATCTGGTCATTGGATGTAAAGCTTTAAAATCTGGGAGACAGCAGGTTCTTTTACAAGAAGTGCCAAAAAAAAAATCTTACAGCCCATGCTTTAACAAACTTTGGGGTAGGTGGGCCTGTCTCCTCTGAGGTAGCAGCTGCTGTTCTCAGTGGGTTATTAAGATAATCCCACTCGAAGAGGAGCTCTCAGATAACTTAATGCAGGTTGAACTTCATTTTTAGCATCTACTCAGGGCAGCTGTAGACAAGTGACATGTACGAGGGTGAAGGTTTGGATTAAGGCCACATTTGCGATCCCAAAGTCCACTCACATCTTGAAGGGGGGAAGAGTCTTCCCCTACTTTGCCACTTCATGCTGATGAGGGTAGCCACCAGCAATCCCTAGGAGAAAGTACTTCTACTTGCTGCAAGGTATAAGGGACTTCCCCAGGAGCTGGAAAAAATTGCTCCTATCCGAAGAAATTAGTAAGAGCTGGAGAACAGACCTAGCTCCAGCAGCCAGATGTAGTCATTTCTGTTCATTGGTATAGCTTGATAGAGCACACTTCCATGTCCTAGGCTTGAAAGCTTTTCTGAAGTGATCAGAGCTCCGTCCTTACCCCCAATAAGTGTGAGACTGGGATTCAGGCACTGCAAAGTTTGAACACTGTTTTTTTCACAGTGGACATGGTTTGTTGAACAAACGCCCCATTTTGGCATCCGCATACTGTGTCTTTATATCCCCATTTCTTTTAATTAGGCTGTAAAAGCTTGTTGAAACCTTAGATCTAAGTGAATCACATTTTCCAGGGTAAATCAGGGTTGAAAGATTCCCAGTTGCCATTAGGAAGGGTGGAAGTGGAGCACCAGTGATGGGAATGACTGTGACCCAAGTTCTCCCAGGTAATTCTGAGCCTCACTCAGATTCTAAGCCTTCCTATTCCCCACCAGCTTTTACAGGTAATTATAAGGCCCTGTTATAGTCACAACACATTTTTTTTTTTTACATTGTTAATCCATAAAACACTATAAAGGAGAAATAAAAGATTGAATTTTTAAAGTGTTCAACACAATGAACTAAGTACGTGGGTAATTTAACAATGTCCTAAGTTCCCCTGATAATATATGACTGAAATCTAACAAAAAAATTTTACTCTTTATTAAGGAAATGCCCATTGCCCTTCACCACAGGATTAGTCTAACTCGTCTGTCTCCTCAGGAATTTACAGCTGTCTCTGATACAGAGACCTTTTAACTTGCCAGGCAGTATGAGATCTAAACCTTTTTCCTAGCAAATGGCCTAAATATTTCTATTCTCTAAGTTATGAAAGCCTAACAGTATCTCCTGATCTCATCTGCTCACAACTTAACGCATTTGAAACCTTAATAAATAAGCCTTCTCTGATTCCCACACACATGCTACGTTAACACAACTGCCTCGATGATCAGGTCTGCAGTGAGTTTCCACAGCCTGAGATGAGAAGGAATGAGCGTTTTCTGCACTTTCCTGCTCTTGCTGCAGCAGTGATGATATCAGACCAACATCCCTCGCTGCTCATCAGCACCCTGACTGAAGAGCATAAAACAAGGACAACTACATCACTTCCAGCCAAAAAAACTAGGGGCCTTTCTCTGTCACCTCAGCTCAGTGTCACCTCCCTGGAAGGTCCATCATCTCAACAAGATCTCTTTCTTTAATTAAAGATCTTTGTTATGTACTTTGTTTTAAAAGGTTTTTTGGTTTGGTGTTTTCTTAAATTATCTTTACTGGAAGATGGGCATTAGGATCCTATAGTACACCCAAAGGTAAAGAGAGAAGACAAGATCATGGTTTAAGTGCATGACAATAGAAGGCATCTAATTATTGAAACAACTGTTGTTGTTCTTGATGAGGATTTCTGGCAGTACCATTTCTCTGAGGATTTACGCAGCAAAGCCTACCCAAATCTTGTTACTGCAGGGTAATCCAACTCCCCATTCAGTTCCAAAAATTTGAGGATCAAGCCTGCATTATCTTCTGTCTCCTCAGGGAGGTTAATATACCCTGAGATTCTTTTGGAAGCATCGGTCATCACTGCCAGAATGAACTAAAACCTCCTGTAGAGCAAGGGAGTTGGTGGCAAGCGCTATCCAATGCGGCATGTCCTAGCAGAGCCATTCCTCAGGCTCACCTCCTTCAGATGCATCATCTGCTCCCCATGAAGATGGAACACCTCTCAGCACAACAACAGCTCGTTGGCCTTTCACATCCTACAGTGTCAGCAAAACCTTCTCCAGAAACTAGGGCAAAATCATACAGCTAAATAAAGGAAAAATCCCAAATGAATCCCAGAAGATACTAAATATATCCATTTCCACTCATTTATTGATAAATCATAATAATATTAAAGCACACGGATGTTTTATTTAAGCCATTACTAGAACTGAAAGTTCTACCGATTCTGTTTCCAAGGATTAGCGATTGGGCTACAGACCAAATTGCCATACTGTCAGCTTCAGCAGCCTAAAAATTTCACCTGTATTGGAATGGTGATTTTCAGAGGCCAAAAAACTAAATTTACTGCTAAATCAACAGAGCCCTGCTAAATTACAGAAGCAAAGAACGCAGCACCAAAACTCAATCAATTGGATTTGGCTCTAGTCACAGAGCTGACAGCCTCTGTCTCTCAAATCACCTTTCAGCAGATGAGCAAACAGGCAATGACAGAGCCCAGCAGCATCCCGGCTCTCCTGTGCCAGAAGGGAAGGAGCACCGAGAGGGAAATGAGTATGTGAAAACCTGTCAGAGCCAACCTTTCCAGAGGGCCACAAGAAATAAAGCTCAGCCTCATGTGCTTGGCATGGTGGATGTCCTCTCACTTGATAAATCAGAAATAGGTACTTGCTCTTTATCAGCATCTCCACTTCCCTTGCACGACCACCACCTGGTTATCTCCTCCTTATCTCAGAAGTAGACAAAGTCATGCTGCTTCTTAAAAAGTACTTTGAAGTCCTAAAGGATAAAGCATAATATTTATTCTTACTGTATAACTGTCGGGGGCTGCTCCCCAAGGTGATGGTGAGCCAAGAGCTAGAAGTAGCCACAACGCAGTCTGGGCAGTAAGCCCACTGACAGGGTTCAGCACCGCAGCACCAGAACTGGGTGGTGATAGAATCATAGAATCATAGAAGGTTTCAGGTTGGAAGGGACCCCTAGGGGTCATCTAGTCCAACCCCCCTGCAGTGAGCAGGGACACCGTTAACTAGATCAGGTTGCTCAGAGCCCCGTCCAACCTGGCCTTGAATGTTTCCAGGGATGGGGCCTCCACTACCTCTCTGGGCAA
>BOSO01016353.1:0-18790 GCA_018403395.1 Gorsachius goisagi
AGTTCTGGGCACCCCGGTTCAAGAAAGATGAGGAACTCCTCAAAAGTGTCCAGAGGAGAGCAACGAGGATGATACAGGAACTGGAGCATCTCCCCTATGAGGAAAGGCTGAAAGAGTTGGGCTTGTTCAGCCTGAAGAAGAGAAGACTGAGAGGGGACCTCATCAACACATACAAATATCTTAAGGGCGGAAGTCACGAGGACGGAACCAGACTCTTTGCAGTGGTGCCCAGTGACAGGACAAGGGGCAATGGGTACAAACTGAAACATAAGAGGTTTCAGTTGAACATGAGGAAAAACTTCTTTACTTTGAGGGTGACAGAGCACTGGAACAGGCTGCCCAGCGGGGTTGTGGAGTCTCCTTCTCTGGAGATATTCAAAGCCCGCCTGGATGATGTCCTATGTACCCTGCTCTAGGGGAACGTGCTTGAGCCAGGGGGGTTGGACTAGATGATCTCCCAAGGTCCCTTCCAACCCTTGTGATTCTGTGATTCTGTTGCAAAGGTGCATGTTCAAATTATGTGTTTCTTTTTAATTGTTTTCATAACTTCTTTGATTCTTCCTAACTGAGCAACAGGTATGTTGCAGGCTTCCATTTTATCATTTTATTTCTTGTGTCTGTAAGAAATACATGAGAGTCTACTGACTTAAATAGACCTGATTCTCTTCAATGTCTTCCCTCATCAAGAGGATGTGTCTGATGTATTAGTGTATGCTGTGAGAATTGTACAGACTCAGAAACTGAGAATAAAGCACAAAAAATCTCACATTAAAGCTTCTGCTGCTCCTGCCAGAACCTCAGTTCAGACGAGTTGGAAGGTAGCTTGCTCTTGTTTGAGGCTGACATTTTGTTCTCCAGAATCTCAGCTTAGTTATTTCTAAAGTTCCTAATCCCTAGAGTTAGGAAGTAAATTAAAACAACTCCAAATCAAGAAAGTGATTTGTGCCTGTGTTTGCAGAAGGTCTGAATAAATGATGTTGAGTGCTGTGAAATATCTCATTTGTGTCAATGTGTTGTCAGGTGTTTTGTGGCGGTTATTGAACTGAGACCACTCTGTTAACTATTTCACTGCTGATTACAGTGTATAAAAATCAAGATTGCTAAATACATAGAAAAAAGTATTATATATGCAGACATTTTGCATTGTGTTGCTGGAGCATGTCCAGAGGAGAGCAACAAAGCTGGTGAGGGGTCTGGAGCACAAGTTTTAATGAGGAGCGGCTGAGGCAACTGGGGTTGTTTAGTCTGGAGGAAATGAGGCTGAGGGGAGACCTTATCACCCTGAAAGGAGGTTGTAGTGAGGTGGGTGTTGGTGTCTTCTCCCTGGTCATAGGTGACAGGACGAGGGGAAATGGCCTCAAGTTGCACCAGGGCAGGTTTAGGTTAGACATTAGGAAAAATTTCTTCAATTAAAGAGTTGTCAGTCATTGGAATGGGCTGCCCAGGGAAGCAGTTGAGTCCTCATCCCTGGAGGTATTTAAAAGACAGGTAGATGAGGTGCTTAGGGACATGGTTTGGTGGTGGGGATGGCAGTGTTAGGTTAACGGTTGGACTTAATGATCTTAAAGGTCTTTTACAACCTAAACCAGTCTATGATTCTATGATTTTGATTTGGTCCCATCCTTAGGGAATTTACTGAAAAGCTGTATCATTTTCTTCCTCATCTTTCTGACTGGAACAGCCCACTATGCAGCAGGAAAAAACTAACGTTGGCTTTTGTCCACCCTCCATCAGGGATGAGTCAATCCTATGGTGCCTGATTCAGCTCTGCAGTCTCTTCTTTGTCCTAGTGGCATCTCCTCTTCTCTGGAGGACAAAAGTAGATGTGTTATTGCATTGAAGGCATTGAACACACATGGGGGGGGTTCAGCCTTTTCTGAAAACTGAAAGTTAAATTATGTACATCAAGTATAAATTTGTGAGTTGCAGTGAGGAGTGACCAGTGGTTTGCAGTTTGTTTTGGTACAAGGTCTGATGACTAAGAAGGGAAATTAACAGATTATAGGTTCAGAATGAATAAACAGATGTGGCTTTTCATAGAGGGTGTATTTAAGGTGTGGAGCTCCTTGCTAGAGGATGTTCTGGGTGATAAATGTTACACAATTCCAAAGAGAAGCTGGGAGTGGTCATGGAAGAGTGTTGAGGTTTAACCCCAGAGGGCAACTAAGCACCACACAGCTGTTAACGGGTAGTTAAAACATAAAGCCACATTTTGGAAAAGAGGAGAGTATGGCTGTCCTGTTTGTGTATTTTTCCCTAGATGACTGATCTGAGACACTGCCAGAGATACAAGGCTGCATGCACCTTTGACTGAACCAGTGTGGCAACTCCTATCTTCCCAATCTTTCTTCCTTGGTATTTATGTATGAGAGAGTTTTTTCTTTTGCTTTTCTATTAATAAAAAAAGATGAGTCATCACCACTATTCTTTGCAGGTAATCAGGTACTTTAAAAAGACTCTAAGTGGGAAAGTATCACAAGACGGTATCTGTGTCTGTTGAATCAGCCACCTAAGTATTATAGGGTTTCTAATACTTCCATCAACTAAGTAAGCAAACATCCACTCCTGCAGGACTCCTATCACCTCCCAACAGCAAGGCCTAGGTTTCTATCACCCTTATGCCCCTGCCTAAAGGTTGGTTTGGACTCCTGCAGAAATTACATCAGCTGTCTGAAACTTATCCTAGTCTTAACAATGGTCCTGTTGGGATCATTATCTTTGAGGATGCTCAGTCAACACCATCATGGATTCAGTCCCACTCACGTAAAGTCAGGTGAGCCAGCATAGCCTGCCAGAAGGATTAGGCAAAGGGTGGGAGGACATGGATACACAGGGAAATGGTACTGCAGAGCTGCACAGCCTCAGTCATACCCTGCGACATAGGACCACACACCATACTGGCTGGTCTGAAAAGAAGATGCTAGAGATGACACAGCTTCACTGGTAAGCCTGCATCGGCCTGTATGCAATTAGCTGGTTCTTCTGTTTCGGCCTGCACAAGGCAGAACATCTTTTGAATTGAGTCTCCCTTCTAGTAACCTTAAGGGCAACATTTTCTTTCAAGCCTTTTTTTTTGACAAGACTTCTTTATTTTTAAACTGTTTACAAAAATACCCTATGAGGGAAAAAAAGTGTGTAGATTTGAACATGAGCAAATGGCTTTTCCATAGTTATTTTTTGTCAATGTCTTTAATGATCAGATACTATTGCTATTACATTTCTATATAGCAAGAAAGCTGAACAATCTGGTTTTGCAGAGAGGTAACGTGCCATGAAGAGGTTGTTTGCCTCTCTGAATTGTACTTTTGTGACTATCGCAACACATTTCTGTGAAAAAGAATATTGCATATTCTCAAGCATGTTAAGCGTCATTAAAGACAACTTCTGGTATTCTTGCAATGATCCAGAGTAGTGCTGCTACTCTGGGAACAGGGAAATGCTATCTAGCATGAATAAGGAAATATAAACACTACCCTAAGGCTTTTTTCTCTATCATTCACTGGAGATTAACAAAGCCATGTACTTTTACCTTGGACTACATGTGACTGATATTATCGGTTATACCATATCTGCTGGGTGGGGTTTTTTCATTCATTTTTTTCTTATCTTTTTGTCTCCATCAAATACGTTTTCTGAGATACCAGGGCACTGCATGCATTTGGAGATTTATTGATGGGCTTAAGGGAAAAAGTACAATGCTTTCGGTAAAATATTCTTGACCATGGAATTATCTGTTCTTCTTAGCAAGAGAAAATAGAGCCTTGTGGAAAAGGAAGGACCTGAGACATGGGAAAATGGATTAATCTTGCAACTTTCCCCAAAGGTCATTATGTTGGTTTGGACAGTTGCAGTTTCATAGAAATTAAGGTCCAACTGTCTGTATATCATTATCCATTAAGTTTTACCTAGATACCTTATGCCAAGCACGATGACTTGAGTCAGATTGCATTTAATTTCTAAAAATACCTGTGTATAAAAATACCTGAGAATGAGATGAACTGATTATTCATCAATGCCTGAAGTATCAAAGAAACTGTTTAAATAAGATACATTTCTTAAAGGAGTCTATGTATGTCTCAGTTTTTAATTTATAAAATGAGAATAGAGACATAATAATTCTTTACAAGGGTGTTTGAGGTTCAACCATAAATATCAAGGAGACTTTAATTGAGAGGGTTGTTTGAGAGTGTAGGCTCTATTAGCTGGAAGAGGAGTGCAACGGAAACTGGATTTACTGACACTCAGCTCATATTTGCTTAGAAGATTGTCTCAGGACAGATGAGTGTGAGAGATGTTTATTTTAAGTCTGCGCTAAATTAGACCTTGAAAATCCTTTGCATGCATGTCTAGGGTAACTGTGCAAGTCACCTTATATTTTTTGACTAATACTGTATTTAAAATATATTTATAATAAATTATTTACATACTATCTATTATAAATAATTGATTACTTAGAATAAATATTCATGATCTCAGGCATACAGCTCACTCAGGATTAAGTCAGTTGTGAGCTTATTCCCAGTCTTGACATCCATATCATTGACCTTCCTACAATACCCTGCAGATTTTCCATGCTAGGATATTAAGCTGTAAATTTTCATCCAAATAAGCAGCTGTCTCCTTTCCTGACATACCCACAGCTCTTCCTCTCTGGTGTTGTCTGCAGCCAGTTGGCATCCACAGGATGTCAGAGCACATCACGGCTGAAGGGGGTTAACCTTTCAAAACTGTTTACCTCCATATGTGGCTGGTTTTTGCAGCACTGCAGTATTGTGGCACAACCTCTAAGTATAGCCTTTAGATGTGTTTCTAGGAACACTGACTTATAAGTAAATACAGTTGACAGTCTGCTGATCAAAAGCCTATATTTACCACAGAGAAGCTGACATGGTGTCATGCAGGGTTTGACAATTAACCTTGAAAATTCCTGAAGTATGTTTGACATTTTTTGAAAATTTTCTGGGTAAAACCAAATTTTTTTAAAAAAGAAATTTATGGCACAGTGTTCCTTTGGATTGCAGAAGTTAATGACAATCTATAAGGGGGCAATAATAATTTCACCTCTGTAAGAGTTATGGGTAGGAATTTTAAATGTTTTCTGGGTTTGCTATTTGATGTTTCAGCCAGCTGTACATTAGCGAAGCAGTTTGATATATTACTGCCTCTTCCGTTCTTCTGTATTTAGTTAATCCAGAAGAAAAGTTGGCCGTGTCTACTTGTTTTTTTTCTATGCCCTATGTCTTTGCCAGTAATATATCTGGTCAGCTGGGGGATTGTGCTGTGTATTGGGTAAAATGGCCCTGGGAGGGTATGCCAGAAGGATACCTAGGCTGTACTTTGCATACACACTCAATGAGTCCCTCTTTGCATTGCCCTGGATTTCACGGTAGGTAGTTCTACCTGTCTATGCCTATGGCTAGTTAGCGTGCAGCACTTCTGCACATGATGGCAAGTAGAGCAAATTCTTGCATGACTTTGCTCAGGTCTTCAGTAGTTGGAAAGGGTCATTACATCCATTCACACTCACTTTACAGGTTTTAGTGAAAAACATGGACTGCTGCAAGAAATTAGCGATTTGTCAAAAGACTTTTGCTCTAGAAATATATTGGCCTTTGAACAACAATGTGTTCTCTGTTCTGGAAGGTTGTTCTAATGGTTCTTTTACCTTATCTTGTATTTTCATTTATTTCTATTGTTGTTTAAGTAAGAGCTTCAGCAAAGAGGAAAAGCAAGTCCACGGGTGCATTACTGACCAAAGACAGAAAAGGATCTTAGCCAGATAGAGCCTCTTTGTCTGCCCCTGGAAACAGCAGAGCAAGGCTGAACATTTAAAAGAAGTTAGTAGAAGAAAACTGCCATTGAAAACATAATTCAAGACTTGGGGAAAGTGTAATTTTCCCAGAGAGGCAGTGAATATGTCCTTAGCAAGGGACCAGGTCAATGTGCCCTCAGGTAACATTTCCAAAACTATTTAGTCTTCACAGTTCAAAAACTGTAGTTGGTCATCTTTGGCAGAAAATGCTTGAGACACTGAATCTGTTTTTGTCTCTGCACAAGCCACAGCAACATCTGCTTCTGAAGAAGTGCCAATTGCTAATTGTGAAGTGGTATAAAGCAGGGACAGAAATTAGTGTTTCATTAAGACATTGTTGCTAGATGCTAGTCTTAGAACAATAATTACACTTTAAGGCCCAGTTACAAGATTTATGGTAAAAACATCATAAAAATTAGACGCACCTAAATCCTAGGTAAAAAAGGCATTTAGGATATGCCAGTTAGACTTTTCTAGAAAATATCAACCCTGATGTCAATGGCAAGCATCAGCATACCCTTAATCAGACTTAGCAATGTAAGATGGCCTTTTCTGCTTGCTTCATATGGTGAGCTGCACAGGTGCTTCATATTTGTAGTGCAGAGCTCTTCCACAAATAAATTATTATAAAGACTTGGATATCAAGAAGAAAGAGCTGTGAGGTTGGCGGTTGTGGACATCCTAAGCCTGAGATCTGCATAATTGTGTTATCCCTACCTACACTGCAAAAGGAAGAAGAGTGACTGGTGATGCCCAATGTTATACTCTGAAGAACTTTCCAACTTGAATTGAAACTGGCACTGAGGATTCATCGTAAGGGTTTATTTTGAGCTGCAGTAGGAGTCTTATAGCAAACTGTTGTTTTTAAATGTGGAGATCTCGGCCCATAGGATTTCATCTGAAGTGCTTTAATGTCTGATTCCCACTGACATGAGGGGGGTTAAGTACCTAAATACTGCCAAAGATTCAAGTTTAAGTTACTTTTTAAACTGGAACCAGGGCTTTCCACAGATTTCAACTAAAATCTTTCTTATGATGGCTTTAATATGACTCAAATCCTACTGTGTTTGGTGTTGCCTTTGCACCTTTTTACACCATGGGTCACCATTCAGCAAACAAAAGTAAAAGGTTTTACCCTTAAGGTGGAATGCTGGCAAGTACAGTCAGCACAAGAAAGAGAACTGTATGAAGAAAGAACTCTTTATGTTCCTTTGCAGTACCCTTTGCCTCCCATGTGACTATGTGCCTGTACTGAAAGCAGTTCTGAAGAGCCTTATTCTTCCTCACTGAAAGAATCACAGGTGTTTTCTAGTTGCTTACAACCCATTAAACCTCTGCTCCACTTTCTTTCCTCCCTCCCTCACCCTATTCTCTCTCAAACATTCAACTTAGGTGGTTTTCTGGGGCTTTGATGCTTTGTAGCAGAGGGAAGAGCCTTGCATTGCTTGGCAGGCTGACCTGTTTCGCAAGCATGGGCAATCACTCCCACCCCAGAGCAGCCCTTAATTCACAGCCAGGGACTGCGAGAGAGCTTTCCAGTGTGCAGCCATCCCCTGATGCCCTGGAAGGCGAGTAGCTGTTCCCTCCTAGGCAAAGACCATGGCCCTGGGAAAGGCAACCTGGCTACACTCCTCCAAAGCTCATCAGCTGTATCAATAGTCCTTTAAAATTGTTGGCAGCAAAGGCAAATGACAGCCACCTTCAAGCTGCTTTAATTTATACCAGGTTCACGTATTGGCAAACTCCTTCGTTCCACTCTCCAGCTGCTCTGAGGGCTGAGGACCTACATTTCCTATAACAAATATGTGTGATTATTTAAGCATCTGTCTTCAAAGGTGCAAAGGGTGCTTTGATTAATTTCATCCCAGGAAAAAAAAAAAGAGCAAACTAATTATATTAACAATTTATTTAATTAATTGGCATTTTAGCCAAGGTATGTGGTGTTTGTCTTTTGGGATGTAAAGGTATCCTGTGCTGTGCTGTGGATGCCTGCTGCCTGACGCCCACCTGGATTGGCATCCCGTCTTTCCTCAGTTCTGTTATCATGCATGCCTTACAAAGTCATTTATTATACAAATTGGCTACTTCAATTCCTTTTTCTGCATAGTGTTTGCATTTTTAAAATGCAGTGTGGGGTGTACGCCTATTAGTCAGTTTTCTTTAGCTGTCACTCAAAATGACTGCATGACTTGATTCCCTGATGGTTAAAAAAAGTTTAGCAGAGAAGCTGCCAGTCAAGTTTACCAAACAGTCCAACAATAGAGAAACTGCAAGCCCAGAATATTCTCCAGTTTCTGTAATTATACACTGTGCAGAGTAATATTTGTATGATAGCCTGGCATTCATTATGTGAGCTTAAGTGCTCGCATTATAGACTTCTATTTTGAGGACATTATTACCATGCAGTTCTGTTCAGGTTGGTGATACCTAGTGTACATTAGCTTCTATAGAGTTAGGGAAATTTGCTAATATTTTACTTACAAATATGCCAGTAAGATTGCTGCTTGATTTCTGTTCTAAAAATGCTAAAGAATTTTTTAAAGACAAATAGCAAATCTTTGCCTCCATTCATCTTGAATATTTCACAAAATATAGATTTAAGCCAATATCCTTATTTAGCCCACTCTGCTACTAAATTGCTATTTAAAAAGCAGGGTATATACCCTATGGCAACATGTACAGAAGTACCAGATGTGACTGTGCTGAAATGTGCCATTGGCCAGAAATAATAAATTCAAGTCACAGTCTTTGATTGAGTAATTGTACTAAGTATATCAGAGAAGACATTTTCAAAAGGCTTATAAGGATTTAGTGAACCAAATTCCGTTAATGATCCATAGAATTTATGCTCATAAAAACCGGGTTTTCGAGTCTCTTTCAGATGAAGAAAACTATTGAAATTTTACACTTCTGTAAAACTAATCTAAGAATAATTAGTTCATCTAACAGTTATTGCCAGTGAAATAGCATGAAACCCATTAGAAGTTTGTTTGCACAAATGTGAAGTCTTGAACAAATCTATCACCGCTGTGATAATCTTGTGAATGGCATCTAAGGTTGGAAAAGCTCCAAGAAAATTTCTCTCGTACTCACCCAGAGGCGTGCTGGTGTTTGTGGCAGGCATTCTCAGCACACTCGAAAGACAGCGCTTAAACACTGTCTCAAGTGAGCCCAGGCACAGAACTTCACCTGCAGTTGTAAGAAGATAAACTAAGCACTTCTTGATCTAGGATGTACAAAGTTGATAAGTTGATAAGATGGTTTTATTTATATAGCTCTTGAGAATAGCTAATTGTGGCTGTTCTGAATTGTAATTGTTCTAGCCATGTGCTTTTAAGAATGAAATCCCTCTCACTGCCCAGTTGTCGTGATTTAACCCGGCTGGCAACTAAGCTCCACGCAGCCGCTCGCTCATTCCCCTCACAATGGGATGAGGGTGAGAATCGGAAGGGTAAAAGTGAGAAAACTCGTGAGTTGAGATAAAGACAGTTTAATAGGGAAAACAAAAGCCGCGCATGCAAGCAAAGCAAAGCAAGGAATTCATTCCCTATTTCCCATGGGCAGGCAGGGTGCTCAGCCATGCCAAGGACAGCAGGGCTCCATCACACGTAACGGTGACTTGGGAAGACAAACGCTGTCACTCCAAACGTCCCCCCTTTCTTCTTCTTCCCCCAGTTTATATACTGAGCAGTACATCATATGGTACGGAATAGCCCTTTGGCCGGTTGGGGTCAGCTGTCCTGGCTGTGCCCCCTCCCAACTTCTTGTGCACCTGGCATTGCTGAGAGCTGAGAAGTCCTTGGCCGGTCTTAGCACTACCCAGCAACAACCGAAAACATCAGTGTGTTATCAACATTCTTTAAGCACTAAATCCAAAACACAGCACTATGTAAGCCACTATGAAGAAAATTAACTCTATCTCAGCGGAAACCAGGACACCAGTACTGTTGGAGGCTAATTTGGAAACATTTTCTCCTTGTTGCTTTGACCTATTTTCAGACCCCATTTGCTGTTGGTAGATTGAGTGGAACTCAGCTGGCTTCCTAAATATACAAGTTGTTTATCTTGTTAGTAACCTGACCACTTAGGAAATAAATTTCAAAAAATCCAACTCTCTGTGGATAAGCTAGCTTTTGCAACATGGGCACAGATTGTAAAGCTGGCTCATGGGCAATGGTGCTTGAGTCCACCGATAGGCACAGTATCAATGCGGACAGCTAATTCATTGTTTGAAAGTTTGGCCAAGAAGTCTGCAGCAAAGAGGTGCTACTGAAGGCATGTTCGTTGTGGCTAGGGTAATAGACTCTGCTTTAAAACTTCTGGGGTCCTCCTCTTGAAAAGGCTTGGTACATTGATATTTCAGGCAAATCATTCAGTTCCTCTTTCCCTGGTTCATCCATCGGGAAAATAGATGTCATAGTGACGTTCTTCATGAGCTATTTTAAGAATAATGTAACGACTAGAGAGAATACAAAAATATTTTCAGAAAAGGTGTTAGATCTGCAAAGAATTGTTAAAATGTCCTATTCACAGGAATGCACACATTCTGGGAGCTAATATGTTGCTCAGCTTGAAGAGCTTAGAGGAATACAATGGAGCTATAAGGGGAAATTTTGTCACCTTTTCAGCATAGATAAAGGATAGGGAATCTTATACTGGAGACAGAAATAATGTGTTTTACTAACTGAATATTGGCAGACATGTCTTTTGCACGATCACTCACATTCCTATAAGCCTTTGAGATACACCATTTATGGTCTCTTGCAATTGCACTGAGAATAGGGTGTACTGAGATCATGCCTATAACTTTACCTATTTTAATGCTAAATTATGAATTTATGGATCTAGATATTCATTGAATAGCATAAATTATTTTAATGCAGACAGAAAGACGATGTGACAGCAAATAATTGCAAATATATTCCTGCATTCTACAGAACTTTACATTGATTACTTGACTATTGTATTCAGGTTATGAGAGGTCATTATGAGAAAGAGGGGTAATAAAAATGAATAGAGGCATGGGCAGGGGTTATTCTGATGACATAATTCAGCAAGTAGGAGCGCTTGTCAGAGCAGAAAAAAGTGAATTGAAATGCCCTAGATAATGAGGGCTGCTCTGGAAAAAGTGAGAATACCCTTGCTCACTTAGTAGTTACTCACACAAGCAGACCTTTGTCTTCAATGTGACATTTCGTATTACAATGTGAAGCAATTAATAAAACTAACACATTCTTTAAAATTAACAAGAATATTAGTTTCCTATGGAGTTCATTGCTGCAGGAAGATCTTTTTAAAAAAACAAACAAAAAAACCACAGTTGTTTAACAGGATTTGGAAAGAACTGGTGATGTAAGGAAAGCAGAAGAGCTGTCTTGGGGAGAAGGCCTGAAGAACAACGAGGAGGTGTAACCTGTCTGCGACTACATGCAGGCTGGACACCAGAGCAGGAAGCTGCTGGGTAGCCTGCAGCCGAGAGAAGTGAGCACGAGATGGCAGCTGTCTAGGTTTTATGGTGGACCACCACACATTCCTGAACCAGACAGATATGATCTCAATGCCCCAGATATCAAGGGTTTGTATCTAAAAGCAGAGCCTGGGCATTTTGTCCCAGTGCTGGGATGGCCATGAGGACTGTGGAGACATCAGGTGAGATGTACGTGGGAAGGAAGGAGGCAGGGCTGGTAGTTCAGAGCACCACTATAGAAAACAAATATAGGAGCTGGGAAACCTGTGGAAAAGCAAGAAATATGAGGAGAGTTGGGAAAAGAGTAGTTTGAAAACAGTTGAGGTGACAAAGGGGAAAGGGAGGTGTCTCAGGGAACACTTGGGAGGTGGGTGATGCTGAAGACATTTAGGGGCGGAAACACTGGAACGAAAAGATGCAGTACTGAAATGGATGAGATGTGTAAGTTATCACATGTGGCGGTTATTTCGTGAAAGGACAAGGAAACGTTGAATATCTCAGAAAGCATAAATTGACTCACACTCTTGCACCTCAATAGACCTTACATTTCACATTAATCAGAAATCCATTCAGTATGCATGTAGATTGTCTCTACAAGTTTTAATGTTAGGTTACTAAAATAAGCTGTAGTTTGAAATATTAGTATTTAATTTGAACTCTAAGGACTTTATGCCCTGGTTATGCCCTAATTAATTTAACATTTTTCTGTTACTATTACCGACTCTTTTGGAACAACATATTATGGACATTGATAGAATCATAGAATCATAGAATGGTTTGGGTTGGAAGGGACCTTTAGAGGTCATCTAGTCCAATCCCCCCTCAGTGAGCAGGGACATCTTGAACTAGAGCAGGGTGCTCAGAGCCCGGTCCAACCTGGTCTTGAATGTTTCTAGGGGTACTAGTTTAGGAATAAATGCAACACTCTTGCAATAACCTAATATACTTAAATTATTATTATTTTCTTTCAATCTTAACCTGATTTGGGAGGCAGGAGGCAAAGAGATTGTTTTGTTTAGGATTATAACAATATATGAGTACAACTTATTTAGAGATTTTCCTTATTCTGTTTCTGAAAAGTAAGGTCTATTGAGGTGTAAGAGGTAGGGAAAGTTATTTTGCATTTGCTCAAAAAAGAACTGCAATTATAAAAACCGCCCCCAACTTTTGCTTATTTATTTCATCTGTCTGTGGAAGGTGATTTACTCAAATAGTTCGTGAGACTTTTTTTGCTACAACAGGGAATGTGAGCTCTTTGAAGCATATTTCCGTATTACCTTTCAAATCTTGAAATGTGATATTTGCTTGTCATGGTATTGGGTTTGATTCTTTGTTAGTGTATTTGTGGATAGCTCAGAGGGCTTTCTATGAATGCTGTTTTCTAAGGAGTATTTTTAATTGACTGAGAGGGACGAGCTACCTAAATGTAGTACTAGAAGGGATAAGCTTTTTTTTCTGCAGGCTGAATGATGAGTCATTCCCTGTTGCACATCCAAACCTCTATCAAAGTTGAAGGAACAGAACATACTCCTCATACCAACCTCCCCACCCCGCCCCGTCGTGGGCAGGTGCTCTGTCCTGTTTCCTCTCCAAATCAGTATGATTAAGGTGGATCAGAGTGGAGGCATTTTGTTGGCGTGGTGTATTCACCAATAGGTTTAGAGCTACTGATTCTGAGCTTTTATCAGTTGTTGCTTCTGTTCCAGTTGTTGAGAAAAGACTGGATTTTTTGTATCAAAATGTTTAGTGTTGTTAGGTTACTAGTGTAGGTTGAACGCTTTGTTATTGTTATTCTCTTTGTAAAAATGTGCCAGTGATGAGAATTGATAACTTCTTGATCATCTTCAGTGTCAGAAAAAATGCCTTGCTAATCTGCTGTCACACCATATCTACAATCCAATAAATCAAATAAATATTAGGTATGCTGCTGAGTGCCATTTCCCCCTTTGTGTCTGCAGAGAACCTGATCTAAAGTCACACTACTGTAAAACTAATACCCATTTCTTTGCTCTTTCAGGTAGATGCTCAGTAAGCTCTAAAGCATAATCTGAGTCTTTGAGTTCCAGTTACGGGGTGGTCTTTGTGTTCTATTTCCAGCCTGAACTATGTTGTCTCCAGCTTGGAGCACCTTGTTGCAGACACTGAAACATATGTTTCTAACAAAATATTGGAGAAGCAGGTGAATTCCAGAAAAGCAGAATGCCTATTAATATAATTTCATAGGTTCTTTGAGCAGCCAAAATAATGAAGCCTTATTTCCTACTGGCTTCTTGCTATCCCTACTGTAGTAATAAACACATAATGTCCTTCTCACACAGCATCTCCTACTCCTACCCTGTCTTTAGCCATTGCCCTCAAAATATCTCCCGTTTTTCCTCAGAGCCCCTGAATTGCCACACTGTACTTTTCATTCCCTGCCTTGTTCCCAGTTTTCTCTCATGACTCTGGATTTGGATGGGTAAGAGGCAATATCTGCTGGGGTTAGATCAAAGTTATATCTGTGTGGATTTGCCAGCTGCCAGGAACATATTTAATCACTTACTAATTGGTCCCTGGCTCTTGGAATAAAAATGCCTGAAGGCATAAAAATGCCTGAAATTCAGGCATAAAAATGCCTGAAGTCTGCTTTCCTTTCAGTGGGAACACTTCTTTGGACCCTTCTCTAGCTGCCATTTTCCTGGAACTTTACAGAACTTTCTAAGTTTGAGACATCTATTTCTGTGTCAAAATCTGTTGAAATCACTTGATCATTCTTAAAAATTACCAGGGAGCAGATTGATGTGCAGATGCGTAAAGAAACAAGTCTTAAAATGATAAAAGAAAAGGTGCACAGAGCTAAAAAACAAGTATAGATTAGCCTGACATTAATTCAGTGTAACAGAAAGGGTAAGTGCATACTCAGCTAACAAAGAATTAGAGGCTAGATAGTAGAATTCTGCAAACAAGTGCCTCATGGACGTTAGGCCTTGTTACCCAGACTTGTTATCTTTCATTGACAAGCTTATGAGTTAGAATGACGACAGCAACTATAATGAATAATATATTAATTTTTTTTCAAGTTCATGGGACCTAAAATCATATGAGATCTTGAAGCAGGAGTGAGTAGGGCTCACATTAAGTTAACTAAAAGCTGTCTTCTAGATGGATATGAAAATTAAGGAACAATGAGTGAGGAAATGCTTAGCAGCACCCACCAAACACTTGTCCTTGCTCTCATCTTGTTTGGTAGCGTTATGAATGATGATACTTAATATTTGCTGGCTGGGTTTCCAGTGACTGGTTAAGTTCTCCCAGGCTTTGCACAGACATGTGAGAGTAGTTAACAGTGCATAGACAGGCTACCATCACAGGCTGATCTGAGTCACTTGGTCAAAATAATTACATGCAACTAATTAAGTTTTAATAGAGAAAAGTGTGTTTGGGAATCAGAAACAGAGACTACACTTATAGGAGGGGAAAATCTTTGTCTTAAAAAACAATAATTCAGAAGATGGCACGGCAGTCAGCAGAAAGAAAAGATTTCTTGTGAGATCTCAGGGTCAAGCTGTGGCCTCGAGCTGATTTTGGTCCATGGCTCTAGAAGGAAGATACACAACAGACACACTCCACTGTGAATGCCACCACTAAGACCACTGTTAAAAGCCTGTGCACTGCTCTGTGACTCACACCTCCTGGACGATGGAGCTACTGAAGGAAATCGAAAGAAGGGGAACAAAATGGTTCCAGTGGCCATCAATCAACCATTTGGATCTCAGACTTTAAGGAACTGATCAGGCCAGGATGTTGGGAAAGGGTTGAAGAAGTAATTTGATCATCCTCTATGGGTACTTGTACATGAAAAAAAATTTTGATAGCGGGAGCCAGGGAAGCTTTTTCAATCTTCTAGACAAGTACCAGATATTGAAATTAGATTAATTTAATCTTGCAATAAGGTGCAATTTTTTGGCACAAACCACATATAAATATTGAAAAAGCTTTTCAGAGGATATGTTGAGTCATTATTTTTCTTGGATTCTTCAAATTGTGCCAGTTTATCTGTCTGTGTGTAGTATATAAATCTAAATATACTGTGCATACAAAGTGTAGACAGATACATAATATTTACCTATGTCTAGCATGTGGACATATTCTTGATATATGAGAGAGGTTGAGATATAGTTGCAGAGCTTCCTTACTGATATTGAATGGCTTTATAACTAATATTGGAGACAAAGATATAAACATGAGTTCTAAAATAATCCAAAGCTAGGCATGAGGTAGAACGAGAATTAATCTCCAGACTTCCCAGAATATGCTGAATATTCTCCAAATTGATTAGTTATATTTTGCTTCAATTTACATTATCTGCACAGTAGTTGAAATATGGATTTTCTTTTGGGAGGAGAGAGAGGAGGTTAGTGATTGCTTTTCCAGTAACAGAAAAATAGATCTATTTAATGAAGTATTGTGAAAATGTATGTGAAGTTTTTCAAAGTGAAAGAAAGACAAAGTTCTCACAAAGAGTGAGAACTGTAATATTTCAGTTTGATCCAGAGGAAACTTAAATAGCATCATGTACCAGACAAAGCCAGCAGCTCCAGTTTTCCCTCTGCTGAGAGGGATTGCACAAATGCTAAATCGATTTCCTTTTCAGAGTGATACTAATTGCCTTTTGTCCCTGAGCACCATATCAGGCATTATCCTCAGCATCTCTTCTGAGCTGGAAAGCTTAGAGAAGCTTAAAAGGCAAACACAGAAAAACGCTATATATATAAAATATTTCTTAGACAAATTGTGTCAAATAAGGTGTTAACTTCAGAATGACTTTAATGTGCATGTGGGAGAAATATCAGTTGCTTAATGAGGCTGAAATTTATCCCCTTTCAGAAAGCCAATACAAGCCTATGAACCACTGAAAGCCAATCCTAAACTTATGGCTTAAGGAGATTTAAAGGGAGTAATGGCGTTTCTTTCTGCATGGACTTGGTGTTTCGTTGCCAGTGACCTGGTCCCATGCTATTGATTTGTAATAAGACTTAGTATAAGGTATCTGGGATATTTTTCATGCCAAAATATGTCTTGGCTTCTAGTCTTCTCTGTGTTGGATGCTGGCCACTGCTAGTGCAATATCTAAAAAAAATAAATCTCTGGTGTATTTGAAATATTGATTTAGCCCTTCCTCTTCCAAATCCTCAACAGACATTTCTAGAGCCAGTGTGATGCTGCTATGTGTATTTTACAATATTCAGTATCTCTTGAGAAAAATACTTAAAAGAGATAGCTTGGATCCACCAGATACTATTTCTGATATGCTTCACCATATTGCAGCCAGTATGGTAATTTCAAGCTGTTTTGCTTGTGGGATGCTTGTGTAAAACCCATCAGAAAGCTTGGTTAATACAAAGAATATATATCTTTCACCAGCTCATTTCAGGCTTAGGAAAATTGTGTTCAGATATTTAAAATTTGTTTTAAAGTTGCTTTGTCCATGCTCTTGACAATTCTGTGGATATTCATTGAGCCACATAGATGATTAAGAGCCTTAGAGCTATCAGGAATAATGCTTCAAGCCCTCATTCTGAGGGCTGTATAGAATATATGATGGGACTTCCAAAGTCCATGTCTCCTTCTCTTCAAATGTTTAGTCTTTACATAACTGGGCACATGTATGTTCTCTTAATTTAAAAACAACTACTTGGAAATACCGCTAACCATCTTTGTAGATTATACCCCGATCTCTATAATATAACTGCACATTGAGAAGGAAAGGAGATATCTTCTGCCCTCAAAAAAAGAGAGAAAGAAAGAAAGAAAAATGTATCTCTAAAGATGTCCTGACATTATGCTGTTTCAAAGGTACTGAGGGCTTCTAAGTGAAAAACTGATGCCCTGGAAACCTTTGCTTTTAAAATTTGGAACGTCTGTGAAATGTTACACTGAGGTTGTTTGAACTCTACAGAACTCCAGCTAAATCAGTGGCTGGCAACCAAAGGTAGATAGACTGGAAAAAAAAATGTGCGTTTTTAAAGTGAAAGTAAATATCCCTTGGAAGGATGTTTTCTCCCTTGTTTGAAACTTTTGAATTCTTATGCTCCTGTTTTAGCACAAGTATGGGATTCACTCTGTTCCTGAGCCAAACCTCTGTGCCTTGTATTGGAACCTGGCTGATTATTATCATTCTACCTCACTTTAAAAATGTAACTGTATCCATGAAACACATCACTGAAGTATTGAATTTTGTGCATATTTCACTAAAAGAAAAAAAAGATAGTAAATTTGTTGTGACTCCATTAAATTAAACAAACAAATGTTGGTATGTGCTTCCTTTTTCCAGAATTAATACTTTTCTTTGCAGACATAGAAAAACTCTTATTGTAGTAACTTTCCAATCCTCCCAGGTGTTAGGTGCATTCTGCTCCCACATCATCTAACTAAAGCTCGGGAAACTACATGGCAGCTTTGATATTCTCAGACATCCATTCTTTGAGGTGGCCAGTGCCTTGTAGGGTCTTAGCAGGTAGCAAGACACATTTCACAGGAAGGAGGGTTTACAGAAGTTTGAGGTATGTTTCCTCCATGTATCCCTGTGCAAGTCTTTTTCTTGAATAGTCCTGGAAGGAGGAGATACAGTCTGGCCCCTGAAGCCTAAACATTGTTTTTTAATGACCACATGTATGGTTTGTGCATGCAAAAATATATTGCAGTGAGATAATTGGATATGGTGGGTTGACCTTGAATTGCAGCCAGGAGCACGCTCAGTTGTTCATCTACTCCTCACAGGGGGAGAAAATAGGATGAAAATCTGGGTTGGGGCAAAGACAGGGAGCTCCCTTACCAATTGCCATCACGGGCAAAACAGACTCAACTTGTGGAAAATCAATTTAATTTATCACCAGTTAAAATAGATGTGGATAGTGAGAAACAAAGACAAATTAAACCAACACCGTCCCCCCTGAATCCTCTTTTAAGCAGCCTTCACTTCACTCCTTCATTCCTGACCCTTCTACCTCCTCCCCCTGAGTGGTGCAGGGTGATGGGGAATGGGGGGCTGTGGTCAGTCCATAACACTTTGTCTCTCTTGTGCCTTCCTCCTCACACTTTTTCTCTGCTGCAGCGTGAGGTCTCTCCCACGGAATACAGTTCCTTCAGGATAAAACTGCTCAGTTTCCTGGATTGGGGTAACCCCCGGTATCAATAAAGGCTGGGGGAAGAAAGGATCGAGAGCAGCCCTGCCAAGAGGGACTTGGGGGTGCTGGTGGACGAAAAGCTGGACATGAGCCAGCAATGTGCGCTGGCAGCCCAGAAGGCCAACCCTACCCTGGGCTGCATCAGGAGAAGCGTGGCCAGCAGGTCGAGGGAAGTGATTCTGCCTCTCTGCTCTGGTGAGACCCCACCTGGAGCACTGCATCCAGCTCTGGAGCCCTCAGCACAAGAAGGACATGGAACTGTTGGAGTGGGTCCAGAGGAGGGCTACAAAAATGATCCGAGGGCTGGAGCACCTCTCCTATGAGGACAGGCTGAGAGAGTTGGGG
>BOSO01016354.1:2684-23558 GCA_018403395.1 Gorsachius goisagi
CCCTGGTTTAGTTTAAAACCATTCTCCCTTGTCCTGTCACAGCTGACCCTACTAAAAAGATTGTCCCCATCTTTCCTATAGGCCCCCTTTAGGTACTGAAAGGCCACAATCAGGTCTCCCCGCAGCCGCCTTTTCTCCAGGCTGAACAAGCCCAACTCTCTCAGCCTGTCCTCATAAGAGAGGTGCTCCAGCCCTTGGATCATTTTAGTAGCCCTCCTCTGGACCCGCTCCAACACTTCCATGTCCTTCTTGTGCTGAGGGCTCCAGAGCTGGACACAGTACTCTAGGTGAGGTCTCACCAGGGCAGAGTAGAGGGGCAGAATCACCTCCCTCAACCTGCTGGCCAAACATTATTTCAGAACAAAAGAAACATCTACAACAAGAGTGTGAGGTTGTCGCCCTTCACTCTTAGGTCACTTATTTAAGAAGCCTAGAAATTTAAAGATGGCTATTTATATCTAGTGTACCATATAAGGAAAATGCTTCACCAGTCATACTGAAATTGGCTGAAAGAAAGAGGAGACAATAGAAGGACAATAGACAGAGGAATAAGGACATATAACATGGAAGAAAACTATTTCAGAGCAATAACCATGACATCTCTTATGGGCTTTGATCCCCAAAACTGTAACAAAATAAGCTGCACTAATCATGGTCATTTACTGCTTGTTGAGCTCTGAAATTTTGCATGATTCTGTAGATAACACAATTCATAATCACTCAAGAACACAGGGAACAATCTGTAAACCCACCTATTCTGAATGAACAGTGTTTCAGGACACAGGCAATCATATAAGAAGATCCCAGTGACACTAGATTGATGATTTTTCATTCTCACATACCACAAAATCAAACCTCTACCTCATTATTAAAAACAAAAAAAACAAAAAACAAAAAAACCCAAACCAAAACAAGAGTAACAAAAAAGCCCAACCAATAAACAGAAAGAAAAGAAACTGTTAAATTGTTGCAACTCATAACAAATTTAATACTACTGAAGGGCTTGTCTATAAATAGGTATTTCCTGGCATATATATATGCTGTTATAACTGCATTGGTTTAAGATCAGTATGGACATTCTGTTTCAAAATAATAGTGATTTTATTTAGAATAATTACTCTAGAGTTATTATTCGGGGTCAATATGACAATTTTGGCATACAAGATGTCCACATGGGAGCTAAGACTGATAGAACTATGGCAGCATAATTAGTTCAGTATATCAATGCCAGGAAATATCTATGTGCATACAAACCAGCATTGTTAACAATTATATTTTTTTAACTTACGTTCCCTAGATATTTATGTTGTACATAGTCTATCTAATTCTTCTTGTTTAGAAGACTATTATAAAACGGTCAACTTGAAGATCTGAAGCTATGGAATCATAGAATCATAAAAGGTTTTGGGTTGGAAGGGACCCCTAGAGGTCATCTAGTCCAACATCACTGCAGTGAGCAGGGACAAATAGGGTCAGTGCCCTGGTAGCAGATGAGGGGTTGTAAAGCTGTGTCCATCGAAGCACTCAAGCAGGCTGAGCCTGAGTCCCACTGCAGCACAAGAAGGAAGGGGTGAGTGACAACGGTAAGAGGCTGCTGCTGCGAGGGACAGAGAGCACCGTCTGCCCACCTGGCTTGCTGCCCTGGAGGGCTACCTGCTTGCCAGGTGCTTCGATCTGGGATGTTGTAGAGAGGCTGCTGAGGCTTGTCCAGCCCTTGGACTGTCACCCCTTGCTGCTTTTCCTCACAGGCACCAATGATACTGCCAGGGAGATCTAGAGCATATCTCAAGTATGTTTGCATGACTCTGGGGGTGAAGGTGAATGGAGGCTGGAGTCCCAGATGGTTTTCTTCTCAATCCTGCTGGCAAGAGCTTAAGGGGTAGATGGATCCTGTGGATTAACAGCTGTTTGTTCTGCTGGTGTCAACAACAGGGATTTGACTTTTATGACTATTGGAACCTTTCTCAGGATCAAGAACTGCTAGGAAGAGATGGGATACACCTGACCAAGCATGACAAAAGCACCTTTACCGGCAAGCTGATTAACCTGATGAGGAGAACTTAGGAAACTAAAAATAATAGGGAAGGAAGATGGCCCACAATCAAGTAAGAAAGTGGTGGATGACATTGAACCTGGTTGTGCAGTAACCTTGTGAAGTCTCCACCCTTGCAGCCGGTCACAAGTGGTGTCCCCAGGGGAGATGTTGCATTGCTGGAACACATCCAGAGGAGAGCAACGAAGCTGGTGAGGGGTCTGGAACACAAGTCATATGAGGAGCGGCTGAGAGAACTGAGGTTGTTTAGTCTGGAGAAGAGGAGGCTGAGGGGAGACCTTATCACCCTCTACAACTAGGGCCGGTTTTGTTTAATATCTTTATCAATGACCTGGATGAGGGGATTGAATGTGCCCTCAGTACATTTGCAGATGACACCAAAGTGGGTGGTAGTGTTGATCTGCTTGAGGGGAGGAGGGCTCTGCAGAGAGACCTGGACAGGCTGGATCGATGGGCTGAGGCCAACTGTATGAGGTTCAACAAGGCCAAGTGGCAGGTCCTGCACTTTGGTCACAACAACCCCATGGAGTGCTACAGGCTTGGGGGAGAGTGGCTGGAAAGCTGCCTGGTAGAAAAAGACCTGGGGGTGCTGGCTGCCCAGGGAGGTGGTGGAGTCCTCATCCCTGGAGGTATTTAAAAGAAGGGTAGATAAGGTACTTAGGGACATGGTTTAGTGATGGGATGGCAGGGTTAGTTAAAGGTTGGACTCGATGATCTTAAAGGTCTTTTCCAATGAAAGTGATTCTATGGTTCTATGATTCTATGTTCAAAACCTGACCAGGCATGGCCCTGAGCAACCTGTCTTAGCTCACCCTGCTCTGAGGAGAGAGGTTCAACTAGATGATTTTCCAGAGTAAATGTCCCCTGACACTTTGGTTCTGTAAAATACACATGTTATGGCACTGTTTGTTCTTACTGTGCTTATCAGAATTAACATTTGTTCACTCTTGCTTAGTCTTGGTGAGCTCCAGTACTCAAGACCATTTTTCGGTATTTTTCCTTATAGTGATATAGTTGTTCTGGGAAACAGAAATTACAACATAGTGAAATATTCTGCATCACTCAGTGATTTTAATTTGCTAGCATAGTTGTTATGATCATTTTTCATATTTGTTTTAAAGTTTATAGAAGTAACACACACAATGTAAATTGTACATTTGATAATCTAATAATCTGCTCGTGCAGAGAGGAATCCCCACATCATCAGGATATCACGAATGGATAATTTATAATTTAATCTGAATATTTGTATGGTTGAGCAAAATATACGTTGTTGGAACCTAAAATTTGATAACTGTAACTCCAAATTACTTTCATTTCTATGAAGAAAGCTGCAGTGCCAAAAAATGAATATAATCTTGAAATTCAGTGATGGTGTGACTCCTTACTCCCCACAGGTCTCATAAAACCTCCCTCTTGTTAACTGTTACCCTCTAGTACAAAGATTTGACAATGGCTGCAGCTAATAAAAAGGGCCAGTGACCTTTTAGGAATCTGCAATGGAAAAGTCAAAATTCAATTGGGAGACCTTTTTTTCTTCAGCATCTCATAAAGAATGAATGTACTAAATGTCAAGATTTTAGCTCAATAGGAATTTAAAATTCATTGTCAGTCATTCAAAGAATGACCTGTGAATAGCATCAGACTAGACTAGGCTACAGGAAAGGAAACCACGGGTTCCCCTTGTTCTCACCTTATCTCTCACAAATACCACTGAAAAATTTAGTGAAGCATTTTAGATTCACATTTTGCAGACTGCAGTGGGTGGGTTTCCCTCTCTGCCATTATTGTCAAGGGTTTTATTTTTGTGGAAAGAGAAGCAAAGTGGTGGTATATCTCAAATTTTTGTTCCTATAACTTGCTGAAATATAAACCTTGTGTTCTTCTAAAATGCGTCCCAGTGACTGCATCGTTCTGGAAAGAATGTTGCCAAGAAGAATCCCTATTGTTGATGCTGATCATGTATTTTTGGTGGAGGAGAGCTTGATGTTGGCTGGAAACTCTTCATCTTGGAGCTCTAGCAATTTTCTGTACTTTTATAATTTCCCCTTCTGACATTCATCTTTCCACATATCATGAGGCAATGTTATGGCATTAATTAATATAGCATTAATACTTGGCTTTTTTGCTTGTTGGAGACATGCATCCCTAGTAAAGGACGGATTGTACCACAGAGAAGTGTTTGTGGTTGAGATAGAATTTCAACTCCAGTTATTACTGGTAAAACATGAATCCATGAAAGCCTCACAGCATTTTATATTGAGATTCTTGCTTAGTATCTACTGGTATTCAGAAATACAGGTTGTATGGCCTATTGAATTCAGGGTTTGGGCCCACATCCTACTGGTTTCCTTTTCTAGTTCTGCTACTGATCCACTGTTTCATACTTTGGGCAAGTTACTTTAACTTTTAGTACTTACTTATAACACCAAGGGACCAGGATGATTAATTAATTAATGGGCCACATAATTAATGACATAATTCCATTTACTCCAAGGAATTGTATCGGGGATTAATTTGGTCCAGTGTTTCTATAATACTTTCAAAATAGTCTAAGTGCTAAGTATTAAGTGTGAAGTGAATACTAATATCTGATTTGATATTCAGTCAAATAATAAAGCCAGTCATCCTCTCTATATTTTCATTTGTAATTTTTTGGGGTTTACTGTGAAAAATAGGTTAAGGTTAGGAAAGCAGCTGAATTGTTAAAGGAAGATGGCAACTACAAAGGAAAAATAACAACTGGTAGAAAATATGAGATATATGGTACAATAGTAAATGCAGGAAGAATGGTGCTCAAAGGGAGTTATCTTTCATACAGATCAGAGAAAAAAGATTTATAAACCCAATTAAGGGATCAAAGTGTAAGTAGCCAAGTACAGAAATGAAAGGGTGATGACAATGTAAGTGACGCTGATGAAAACAGCTAGCTAGAAAAAGTAGTATGAGAATTAAGACAGTTCCTATAGTTGATAACAAGATTCTGTAAAGAAGAAAGTTGTAAAGTACACTTAATTGGAAAGAAAGGGGGTGTGTGTGTGCGTGTATGTGTAAGTATATGACAGCAAGAGAGATTTAATACCACTCAAAAGAATAAATGTTAGATGATGCTCTCCCTCCACAAGGATTCAGAGTAGTTTTTCTCTCTTCTCTCAAACTTTTTGAAGTTGCCAAAGCAAGACAGTTTCTGAAGAAACATGGACAATGTAAGACACTTACTGTTAAAAATCAATTTACTAAAGGGGATGCTGGAACAAATCCAAACCTGATTTGAAAATTAAAGGAGATATGATTGTGGCAACAGTGGTACCCTACAAAACTGAAGCGTTTGAAGAGGAACAGTATTGCTGCATTGATTGTTTGACCTGTATTGAAAAGGAAACATGAAAGTCAAAGTTCTGCTGGGTACAAACATTGATAACTGGAGAGGAGTCCTTGTAGTTGAAGTAAAAGCATGCCAGGGAACACTGTGTGCAACGCTACCTCCAGCTGCTACTTTTCCTTGAACAGGTCAATAATGATAATACATACCCCTTAGGAAATAGGGCCTAAAGTTTTATATTTTTTTCCCCTGCTTCTTGGCCTTTTCAAAGTCAGAGCTTAAATCAGCGAAACAAGTGACTTAAAAAAACCTCCAGCACCGAGGACAGACCACAGTTGCTGTCCTTAAAATCTTTTCTTCACTGAGGTAATAGTTTAAGAGCAAATTGTCTAACCTTTCATCAGTCAGGTTATGACCATAGGCAGCATTGAATCAGGCTATCAATAGAAATTGCGGTTGGCAATTTTCTGAAACAGAACCTGAATATGCGCATGCATGTTACAGAAATATTAAAATAACACAGATGTGCAGATAGATGCGCACACAGGATTAAGCTATTCTACTCTCTCTAGTACTGCATTTGATTTCAAGCAGAGCATGACACAGTAAACTCCTTGGGACACTTAGTATCACATGCTTTAACTAGTAAGTAATAAATCATTACGTATATATTGTGTTGTGCATCTTTCAACTGCCAGGAAAAAAACATCCTTTTTATACAGCCTTAACAGCATTACTGTCAGCTAAAACTGTTACAGTTCACTGCAAATTCCATTCCTGATGGTAAGTGTCTGGTGGTAGCATTAATGAGCAATTCCTTGGATAATATCTGGCTGCATCATCATGGGTTATATTTATTTCCCAAATTGCATAAGACAAGGTTCATGCATTGTAGATCTATTTCATTGCTATGCCATACTTCATGTACAAGCCTTGAATGGAATTCTTTGGTTATATAAAAAGTCTTTTAGTAGATTTCCTAATCAGGATGTGTTACTCTAAGGATGCAATGCCAGCATCCACCTGGATAATTATAGAAGGATTTCTCTAACACCTTCTTTCAGCAACATGCTTCTTACTCTGTTGATTTTAGGGAATAATTTCAAGCAAGCAAAGGCTTGAGACTGGCAGTGCGACTCTTCTTGAGGATCTGAATAAAAATATAGTCCAGGGAGCTTGCCTCCATGATGAAAAACACCAAAGTCTATCCTCAGGTGTTGTAGAGGCTCACTGAGCTGGGAATCGAATTCATTGCAAAGCAGATAAAACAGTAGTGCTTGAGGCAGGATGAAACAAGATCTAAGAAAATAATCAGACCCCTAGAGCAAACAGACTTAGATGACATTTTCTGAACTGAACAAGGATCTCCATTAAGTGATCATTCACAGTCATATTTATTGACGAGATGAAAGTAGGAGGAAGTGGTATGGGGACACAGATTGTTCTGGACCATGGAGTCCTGCTAACAAGGAGCCAGAAGGAATGAAGACAGAACTGAGATGATACGGAACATGGGACACAGAATTATATTTCTTTGTGCTGTGATTCTATCTTGTCCCTCCACATATGACTGAAAGATATGGTTGGTTGCACTGGATCCCTGATCCTGGTATTAAAAGTTATTCCCACATTTATTTATTTAAGACATAACTACCACTGAGGACAAAAGTGTCTTACCTTCTAATGGTAGCCAAGATATTTAATCCATTTATCAGGTTGATGGTGAGCAATTGTTTTCTTTTGCATCAGTTGTCTTTCTTGGGTTTTATTTCTCTTTGTTATTTTCCTTTTCATTACAATTTCTTATTATTTGATTTTATTTCAATTATTAAACTCTTTTTATCTCAACCCACTAATTTTCTCACTTTTACCCTTGTGATTCTCTCCCTGCAGTAGGATGGGGAGTAAGCGAGTGTCTGTGCGGTGTTTAGTTGCCAGCTGGGGTTAAACCATGATGGACATCATGCTCCAATCTGATTAGATGTGAGTCGTCTATAAGCTGATGCCACAAGGCTACATTAGCATGGTATCAAGCTTGCACATACCTTTCAGTTGCATCCATTAGGCCACACCACTGTTCTTTTGCACCTATGCAGTTCCAGAGTTGACCTAACTTTTATCTGACCAGCTAGAAATACCTGCACAAAGACCTTGCATCTGTCTATCCTCCTCTTCAGTAAAATTTTCTAAACTGGGAGAAAAAGCGGTCAATCCAAAGAATTGTTACGGTATTAGAGACCCAGGAAAGAATGAGAAAAACATGCCTTTCTGCCTCATCATGTTAAACACAGATTACTTGGTACGGGCATTTTCTTGCTATTACAGTCTTAGTTTATCCCATAAAAATATCTGTAAATAAGCTAACAGTTTTTCCAGGTTCTTCTTTCTTTGGTGACTTACAAAGATGTCAATAGCTTTGACATAGCCACTGGGAAGCAACAAACTCATTCAAAGTCTTTTGATACCTTGATGATATGCATATCTGTCTCTACAGAACTTCAGTTACACATTGTCAAAGTCTACCAATACAAAACCAAGTAAATCCTAGGCATTTTTGACCATGAGAAACAGCCTCAGTGTGTAGAGCAGAAAAAATTGTGACAACAGTTAGTCTTTTATCTTTCATTACTTCCTCTCTTTTTCAAGGGGACTTACTTCTTAATATTAGGAGAAGCTTCCTAAATAGAATTGTAAAAACCAGCTTGTTTTAAAAGCCCAACGTCCCCTGACACTACCAGCGCATTCTCCCTCTATCTTCAATGAGCTGAATGGAAGAAAGAAAAAAGTCAAGAATCAACACATTGTCTTGGACAACTAATATCAGGCATTGGAACAGGGCTTGTGCATCACCCTTGGACAGCCTTAGGGAGAACCTTTCAAAATTATAAAGCATTAAAACAGTCAGCAAACTGACTAGCAGAGATGTGGCCTCCCCCTGTTACTGTGGAAAATACTACTTAAAACTGCAGAGATGAAAGACCTTTTAATCTATTGAAGGAAGAATAAAATTCAAGTGAAATGTTATAGAGAAACTTGCCATAATTCTGCAGATATTTAGTTCTGCTTATGGTGTTAATACCATCAAAAGAACCCTTGGAAACTCGAGTGGAAATGGTAAGAAACTGACTTTAGCAAAATAAATATTTAACTTGTAGGGTTGTCCAATTATTACTTGTAGGTAGAATGTGACCCACATTCCAGAGCTCTGCAATGCAGCCTGCAGCAGATTTATTACTTATTGGAAACATACAGCTTATAGATGACCAAAAATCCCAAGACACTGAGAAAACAGATACCTTCTTAACCCTCCCCTGGCCCAGAACCAGACTGATCAAGCTTGAGGCACTGTATGCTAAGAGCTGCAGGCTCTCCATATTATCACTGCTCCCCTCTTTTTAAAGTAGCTATTAGCTACTCTGAATAAGTTGTAACTTACAGATTTGCAGTGCAAGGCCTTACTGGGATGATGTTGCTTCAGTCATGACAGAGCAGGCTATTTTCTTCAAGATTTTGCCTTAGTGAACTTCTGGTTACATTGTAAGAGGGGGAAAAAAAAAACAAAGCAAAAAACAACTTCCAATCTAATGTCCACTTACATAGAAATGTTACCCTCCAAGACCAGGAAAACAGGTTGATCAGTAGCTGTTGGTGACTAGGAATCATCTCTATGGTAAAAGTGACGCCTAACTAAGACACAGGCAATGGCTTGACAGTGGAATTTTGCCCAGTGGCAGTAGACATTAGACTAGTTTTGGCCAATTCCTTTCTCTTAGAAAATATGTAAGGAAAAGCCCTTCTTAGCCCTAGCCTTGGATACCTAAGGGTTCACTTCACTTCAGGAAGTGGAACATTAGATTTAGACACATAAGCAACAAGGTAATCCCTAATTCAACCTCCTAACTTTTTTTAATTCTCAATTCATAATTCTGGGATTTTCTAAACTGAAGATTACTTTCCATGACAGAAATAGTCCTTTGGTACAAAAAAGTTATCAACTTATATTTTAAGCTATAAACCAACCTTTGATTATTGAACAATAGTTTACCAACCTTTGATTATTGAACAATAGTTTAAAGTTTAACCTGGACACAAGCTACATCAGAACTTTCTGGTGTACCTGGCACCAACCTCTATCAGAGGAGGGACCCCAGAACTATTTATCTGAGCAGGACTGTGAAACTGTGATGACTGAGCCAGTCATCTGAGTACACTCTACTCAGCCTAAGTAGATGTAAAATTTCTAGGTATTTCCATTCAAATACTTTCACCCAAAAGCTATATCCCTTGCCGAATATGGTTTTAAGGAGATTTTATGTGCTGCAGTGGGCTTGTGTAGAAAGTGGTCAGGAGAGGAATTTATAGTTGTGGGCTGCTTAGATATTTTAACCTTGCTTATGTTGTCTCCCTCTGGTAAAAGGAAATTATGCTTCTAAAATCCACCTAGACAGTGAAAGAGCATGCAAAGATGATGCAAAGAAAACCCAAAACCATCCTGTTATTTTACCAGTTTTATCTCTTCCAGTCTTGCTCTCTTCAGTTTTCTGATGCTTACCTCTATTTGCTACATTTCGTTTATCCTTATACTCCTTCTCTATGGTTTCTCAGTGTGTGAATATTTGAAATGCCCTCAAGGTACATATCCAGACTTGTATATTCAATTCAATTTCATTATGTTTGTAGATTTCACTCCTGAAATAATAAACTCTGCAGCATGTGGTGAAACAATAAACTTTGCAGGCTTGTGGTGCATTCTGAAAACTCTAATGGTATTGTTACTGATGTACCTGTCTCAAAAAGCTCAGGATTTTAAAATCATTCCAGTTTTATTCTGTCTACCTTTTTTTCCCCCTTTTTGTATGTTATATATTTACATGATGCATAACAGAAGCTCTTGGTTCTGCATGTATACACTAAAACCATGTTTAGCATTTGTTCATTGTAATAATACCACTAAATTGTGATAGTATTAGTCATTCTATATTTATACTACAGAAACAGCTTTTTAAATAGGACTAGGAAAGTTATTGTTACTGCTGTTATTTCTAGTCTTCAGAAGCTCCCACTGTGCATGATGTAGTATTCAAACGTAAAATAAAAAGTCTTTATACTTATGTGGTCCCCATTATCATGGAGTTTGATCACCTCACAAACAATGCATTTATCTTCACAGTAGAGATCCCTCAGAGGTAGGCAAGTGCTATTATTTCTATTATGTTTCTCAGGAATAAAGATGGTAATGTGTGGGTCAAGACAAGACAAAGCAGTTAGGCACCTAACAATTCAGATGGGAATTTCTAGGGAACTTAGATGCCTAAACCTTGAAGACAGCTAGAAGTCTCTTTAACTACCTAAGCACCTTCCTATATGGGTGAAGTTTGTCTCACATATAAACTACCTATATAGATGAAGTTAGTTGTGTAGGTACCTTCTGTCACCAACTGAGAGAGAGATTTTCCATAAATCTGTGGAGTTAGATATATCTCTTCATACGAACACCTTGTTTTACAAGAAGATGAATTAGTCCCTCAGGGTGCTGTGTTCTCTCTTTTGCAGAGGAAGGCTGGCTGATCATCTTGAAATTAGGTTATGGAAGTTAGACAAGATGAATTTAACTCAGGATGACTTATCTGAAATTGTGTGAAAAGAGTGTGGCAGAAGAGGAAGGCTCAAGAGGATCCGTTCTGAAACCTCAAATCTTTCAGTTGTGTGCTTGTATGATGGCCCACTATCTTCAAAACAGTAACATGCAGATATGCAGTCTCTTTAAGTGGATTTTTCTGAGGATTTCAGAACTGAAATAAAATATAAATTAACAAGTATGATGCCTTTGGGGGGATTTACTTATTGATTACTTTATACAGCAGGTATAACTTACCTAGCTCATGCAGTGCATTCAAATTGAAGTATAACTTGTTGGTCTTCTGTTTCTCTCTAACATCATTTCACACACCTAGACTTTATGTTTTGAACTTAGATTATTTTCATCTTTAAAAAATCTTTAAAGGAGATTGCAGAGCAGCATGGATAGAAGAATGATGTTTGCATTACTGACAAGCTGAAATGGCATTAAAAATAAATAAAATAAGCTTGTGAAAAAATATTGCCCTAAACGAAAAACTGATAAAGAAGCTAGGCAAAATTTTGTTACTTTTTTTTTTCCTCACTGTTAATCTTTGAAGTTCATTATAATTTTTTTTTATTGCTGTTGATTTTATGTGGACAAAAATCAGATACAATGCTGATAGGCAGCATAAAAAAAAACAAACAACAAAAAACCCAAGAGATATACATGTAATTTAATTCCATATAGGACTTCTAAGATCAACAACTGAAAATTCTTCTCAATTCTCAAACATTCTATGGTTTTATTCTTTGATTTCTCTTCTGATTTTTACTAAAGTAATTAAATTAAAGAAATTAATGGTCTAGTGCAGAATCTTCAAAATAAAAGGAAATCTTTACTAGCATTTTTAATATTTTTTTAGTCCAAAGCACATAACTACAATTAATTTTCTTATGTTTTCTTTCTAAAATTACCCATACTTTCCAAGTAATATTCCGTACTGTAATGCTATATGCATCCTAGCTGTTTTTTCTCAGTGCCTACTTAATTAATTTTAAACTTACAGTACTTCATCACCTTTCCTTACTTTTATTGCTCTTTGTATTCAGTCTGCAATTCAGGATTGTGTTATTATAAAGCAATTGATGTCTGCATTCCAGTCCAAGATCATTAATCCTATAATACTTTCTTAAGAACTTTGATATGTATTGCAGCTTAAGTGGCTAAGAATTCTGGCCAGGTTAGTATTTATTCACTGACAATAACGTACTGAAGTAAGCATGGTTTGCATTACATAAATATTGATTAAGCGTAAGTTCTATTAACTTGGAGAGCCTGGGATACTGCAATGTGTAAGAAAGTAAATGAGTGAACGTATGATCAGAACGTCAGTTTTCTTCAGGTAAGAAAATAACAGAAAAATTTTAGGTAAATATTTAAGGAAAAACAATGGGAGAAAGAGACTTTGGAAACTTAGGCCTGAATACATCCAACCTAGCTTTAAGCTCTTACATAAATAGTCTAAATAGGATTATAGCTGATCCAGGTTTCCTGCATAAGAGATAGCGAGGCACCTCCAAGTGGTGACGTAGACTGAAAACCCCTTTGGAGATATTCAACTCTCAACATTGATTATAAAGAAAGTTTAGACTGACAGTTTCCTAAACAGCATCCCAGCAAAGCTCTTAAAATTAGGTAGGAGGAACTGAGGCCCTAGGGGATGCTTAGTCAACATTTACAATGAATAGCTAAAGAAGAACTCAGTGAGGGAAAGTATTTATTGAAATGGAAAACAAAAGCTCAACTTTCAGTCAACAGGTGTTCACTGGGTAGTTAATCCAAAGATCAAATAAAAAAAAGTTAATTTCATTCTCTCTAGATATTTCTTAATGAAAGCTTATCACCAAAAACATTTAACCTGTGCTGACTAAACTGCTTCCGATTTGCGCTGGAATTTGGAAAGTGGCTGCATCAGATAAATCTAAAGATTTAGATCCCTAAATCTAGGGAACATTTAGTCCTTCTAAGCTGATCGTGGTTCAGTTCCTCTGGGTCAGGGATTTTAAAAGGAAAAAGAGAAAAAGACAGACAGTTATCTTTAAACCTATAGAATGCTTGTAACACATCTTCTGTAATTGCAGTTTTGAGATATGTTTTTCTTCTGTGTTGCTGCCAGAATTATTTTTACACATGGTTTTATTTCTAGAAGTAGAAGTTTAGGACAAAGGGGCAAAATTCTTTCATGAACAAATTGTTCTTCTCAAATAAAGCACTTGTTCTTGGACTGAAATATTTGATAAAGTCACATCACAGATTACTCTGTTTATTTTTTAATGTCTGCTTTCATTTTTTATCTATCTGTCTGTAAAATAACAGACTGACTATAAAATCCTACTGTTGGGCTTTAGGGTAGTTAGTATGGTGTATCAAAGACCTGAGGCCTTCATGGGCTCCTTTTCCCATTGAATTTCCACCATTTACAAATCATATCTTTTTAACAACAAAGTATTCTGCCTTTTCTCAAAGCACAAATTATTCCAATTTGAATTATTTATTGTTGCTATAGAAGTTCCATATCAGGTCTATAATTTCATTGTGGTAAGCATGCTGAGTGCTCATATATTACATATACATAAAGCAAAGTTGCAGGCTCTTCATAATCTAAATACAATATAGAATTACTTTGGTCTGTAATAATTGCTGTGTCTTTAAACATAATATAAAATGTATTGTCTCCTATCTCTACATCAGAATATTTAAAAAAAACCCCAATAATTATTTCATCAGACATCACCCTTTCCTAGCATTTATATTTTTCTCACTTAGGGGCTGTCTGCTACTTCCTCTGTGTTAGTTTATCTGAAGTGACAGTTAATGAGCATTTTAAAATTATGACTAGTGATGTATACTCACATTTTCCTGTTGTCTAAATGACAATTGTTCTATTTTGATCTGTAAGCCTATTTTGCTTTTGTTTGAGTTTTGTGGATGTATGGAGGTTTTTTTATTTTGCACAATATTTGTCACATACAATACACTTCAACATATTTTTTAAATAATTGTTGATTTTCTGTTATTTCTGGTATATGCATGTATGAATATAGATAAACATATAGAGACATATAATGCACACACACATATATAATATTTTATGTATATATTATAAAGAAAATTTTGCAAGGCAAAGAGTCAAATTTACAGAAGTCTTATTATTTTCAAACTGGAGTTCATATTATTCATAGTTAACTGAGGTGTGCAGCTTTTAGGAACAGAATCTCAGAATGAGAGAATGGTTGAGGTTGGAAGGGATCTCTGGAGGTCATTTGGTCCAACCCCTCTGCTCAAGCAGGGCCACCTAGAGCTGGTTTCCCAGGGCCACGTCCAGGCAGCTTTTGAATATCTTTAAGTAGAAAGAAAGAAAAAAGTATTTCTTAATGTTCAGATGGCTTCTCCCGTGTTTCAGTCTGTGCCTTTTGCCTCTGATCCCGCCACTGAGCACCACTGAAAAGAGCCTGGCTCTGTCTTTGCACTCTCCTTTCAGGTATTTGTATACATTAGGAAGGTCCCTCTGAGCCTCCTCTTCTCCAAGCTAAGCAGTCCCAGCTCTCTCAGCCTTTTCTCATAGGACAGATGCTCCAGTCCTTTAATCATATTTGTGGCCCTTTTCTGGAATCTTTCCAGTATGTCCATGACTCTCTTTTACTGCGGAGCTGGACACAGGACTCCAGATGTGACCTCACCAGTGCTGAGTAGAGAGCAAGGATCATCTCCCTCAACATACCGGCAACATTATCCCAAATGCAGCCCAGGATGCCATCAGTCATCTTTGTTGCATGGGCACAGATTTGCTCATGTTCAAGTAGGTGTCCAGCAAGACCCCCAGGTCCTTTTCTGCAAATCTGAAAAGTACCATATTCCCTAAAATTTGAATAATTTCTAGAAGGCATCTGCCTTGTTCTACTAGTTGTAATCAAAAATAACACAACTAGAATGTGAAGTAATGTGGGATGTGTCTAGCTCTATGTTCATAATCTAGAAAACATCAGAAAATTATAATCTATACTGGAATAGGTATTCTACAACAGCTCACTGGGAACTCACTTTAAAGAGTACTTTTTCATTATTTATCATGTAATACTTCCTTAAGTCTGGATTAAAAATGCATTCATAAGCTAGTAATGTGTTTTTGAGCTACTACTGAGTAATTATTTCTCAATAGTTCCACATGTGGACAAGCTCTGTATGGAAGAAGTACTGACCTTTTTTTTTTGGAGTAGTATAGTTGAAACAATATAGCCATGACCCAATGTAATAAGCTATAAAGAAGGGCCTGAGAATCCAAAAGCTTTCTCTGTGGGTTCATAGATACAGGCCCTAACTGGGTCCGTCTGTGTCTGAGGTAGAAATAGATGTGGAGGCCAGCAGGGAGCATGTTCCTCAGAGAGAAGAATCCTGGCCATGTCAGAAAGCTCAGCATAGCAATTGTGAGTAAGGAGACTGTCAGTTCCCGTTTGCTTCCACTTCATTTAGGAAAATGAGACTTTGTGCCCATTCCATGGAGGTAAATTGGATGGCAGTAAAACCAGCATGCAAAAGGTATCTGTTTCACTTCATGATGAAAACTGAACAGTAAGACCTGAACACTACCTGTCCAGGATCAACAATACATAAGTGCATAAAGTAACCCAGTATATTTAGTTAGTTCAGTGTTGCAAAGGGTTGGAAAGACTCGAGAAGGAAAGACAAAGAGAGAACAGAGCATATGTTTACTGAGCATTTCATGAAAAGAAAATAGTCAGATACAAGGATATAAGTCTCAAAGTAATAGGGTTCTTCCCCAGATGACAGAAAATAATAAGTCTTAGGAAAAGAAAGACACATTATAGATGGTTATGAAGAGTTTTTACTGTGAAATGCTTTGTTTTTAAGGAAACTATTATTTGTTTACTGTGTTCTTGAATGCCTCACACTGAGACCATAGAACATCAGTGCTAGCGACATCAGTCTGTTATAAATATATAAAAACTACGCCTTGAGAGAAGAGGTTGCTCGTAGCTAGATGCCTTCAGGGGTGACTCAAAGGCACCATCTAGACAAGTTTCCACTGCTGTATGTCTGTTGTTTCTGGTTGTCTGACTGCCCAAGTCAGGAAGCTGGTGGCAATGCACCCATTTGCCTGTGTTTCCTACATGTGAAACTCCAAGTGTAATGCTGGAAGGGAGGGAGGAAAGAAAAAAGGAAAAGAAATGTGATTCAAAACCTGAGATGAGGCTGAAAAACAGCCAGGTTACACACTCAGACTTCAGAGTGTCATCCTCCCTTATCTATGATCTGAAATGTAACAAAAGGGTCAGGAGGTTTCTAAGCTTAACCTTCATCAGTGGCAAAGCCCCTCTCTTTGTCTATGATAGTCTAACTGAAGACTTCTGATGCCCTCAGCTGAGAACATGTAAACTCACTGATTCCTGCCACACAGGATTTTTGTCAGGACTGGGCATTAGCCTTACATCTGAGTTAGTGGATCTGCTGTGGAAATCCACTTTAGCAGATCTCTCAGGAGATCTGTGGGTTCGTTTCACTTCTGGACAGTGTATAACAAACCTTGGAGAGGAAAAAGTATTTCACCAAAGGGACAGCACTATAATACAATATCTGTGTCATTTTTACCTACAAAAAGTTAATTTGTATAGCTGAACACGTCTTTGATTCTGATTTAGAGATTACAATTGGCACTTAATTTTGTCAAGGTGCAGCAGTGATGACTGAGTGGACTGTTATGTCTTCAGGTAAGCAACCACATCAAACAATATTTATAAAAGGCATGCTAGAATCCACTACAATATAAAGACAAACACATTTCAAAGTAACTTGTGACTACTGACACTTGCTTCCATTTAATTTTTATTAACTATTGCTTATTACCTGAGTCAAGAAAAATCTGTGCACTATTTTATCAAAATGTGGATAGGTATTTTCTAAACTGCTCCTCAAAGACCCTTTAACCGTCTTCTTCCATTGTTGAAGTACTCGTGGAGGTTATTAATGAGTACTGCAGTATTGCACAGATGCCATGGTACGAAGTGACCAGAGGGAAAGAGACAACGGTAAGTGGAATTCACTGGGGTAGGTGGGGGGTTGAGGAAAGAGAAAGAGTCAAGGACAATTTTACTTAGACAAATGAGTAGGATAAGTACTACAGCCAGGAAAACAAATGAGGAGGCTAAGAAAGTAACAAATGAGCAATAAAACAAAACCCCACAGGGCAAAGCCATGCTTTTGATGAAGGGAGCCAGCAGTATATTTTAAAGGCACAACAGAAGAAGAATTTTGTGTACACTTTCACCTATAAAGTGGCATGAGGAAGACTAAAAGTTTGTCTTATTTTATGCAAACATGGCACCGATCCTCCAAACCATATTAGGTCATAAAATCATCACTGAGCTTCTCATGAATTAACAACTTTAAACTGTGAAAATTAGTTTTCCAGTGATGTGTCTCCTAAATAATTCAGGAATAGTCTGTTGTCTCTATTTAAGCTAACAGCAGTTGCACAAGTGATAGGATCACTGAGTCCTGCTGAAGATAGAAAACAAAAAGATTACATGGAGCACTTGTAAAAGATAGTTCATGTTGGAGTGATGGAAGGAAGAACAAGGTGTTGGGTGGATTATGAGGATGGTAAAACAAGGGAAAACAGATGTAACTTGTTGCTTAGTAGGTTCAGACTACATATTTGGAAAAGTGTCATCCTAGAAGGATTTGGGAGCACAGGGAAAGATTACCCAGGGAAGCTATGCTATCTCCATTCTTGGGGTTGTGCAAGACTTGGCCAGTCTAGCTCTATTACAGCGACAGTCCTGCTGTGAAGGGGAGGTTGGACTAGATGACCTCCAGAGGTCTGTGCCAACCCTCATTTCTCTTGTTCTGTGATTATCTACTTCTACAAAACCTTTTCCTTTGAGATAACTGCTGTTGCTGCTGCAATGCAACAATTGGGATCTCCAGGTATAATACAGCAGCAAATCAAAGAAATGGTGGAACACAGAAAATATGAACAGCAAAATTTAGGGATACTTACCTAAACCCTTGGGATTTTTTTACCATATCATATACATCTGAAGAATGGGCATTTCAGGACCCTAAATAGTGCCCCAATCCATAATATTTCTTCCATAAATGAGTAAGCCACTAGCAGAGAGCATACATGTTATGTGCCTACCTCATTTCCTGAGGCAAAAGTGAAGTATTCAGCTCTTGTATCCTATTCATCTCTCCTGTCTCTTCTCTGTGGTTAGAATATACTTCTCTGATTTCTTACTGTGCTTCTTGCTGAGGATCCTGATTCTTTATGCCTAACATGCTGTCCTCCAAATACACTACAGCAGCAGCATTAGTCACTTCAGGACAAAGTGCTCTTGGATACAGAACATTGTTTTCTTCAACAGACAAATAAAATGGATGGTATAGCTGGATGTTTTCTACCATGGTTTTTAATGTCTCTGATCTCCTCCATTCTAATTGGAAAGCAGCACATAAATAGTGCCTGATTTACCCTTTGTATAGACATTTAAAATTGTGCATTGCAAGTGCAAAACAACACATCTGATTTTAGGGGGTGGGGGTGTGATTTTTACTTATACTCTCTAAATATAAGATATAAGGCATTAAATATAAGATATAAGGCATTATTCCCCCAAAAAGTTCATATTAGAAAAAGATATTTTTCCTTATTTGCTTTGTAGTGTTTCAGAAACAGTCTGAGCTGGGGCTACTGAAAGTCTGTGGCAGATTTTGCCAAATATTGTTCATACTGGATTCTGTAGCAGATTATACAGCACATGAGAAATTTCTTCAGGGAATTTCATAGCACTTAGAAAACCCAGCAAATGCTATAAAACTTTCCTGTCTTTAGTGAGATGTTCTAGATAATTCTTGCCTTTTGCTTTTGACTAGTCTTGGCATTTCAAAACACTGCATTTCTAAAATATTTTTCACTCCCACAGACTGCTCTCTCTGTCCCTCTATTTCTTTATGAAACCCCTAGAAAAATCTTCTTTCTCTTCACAGTGAAGGCAGGATTCATCTCACCTAACTTTGACTACCTAAAAGTTAGGCATCAAGTCTGAGCTAGTCATTAAGGTTGTAGTCTACAGCTGAGAGTGAGCAAGAGAGAGTGATTCATTCTACAAGTCTTGGTCAGCTATTTCAGGCCGGCATGAAATTTCCTCTGGGAGTGCCTTCTTATTTTCTCCACTGACTACATATGGTGCTGCTCACTCATCTTTGGAGAAGGTAATCACAGAATGTTAGGTGCAGTGGGTCCTCTCCTTGGATGCTTTTTCTAGGCTGCTTAAGTTGACTTCACACCACCAATTTCTATGGAGTGAATCCCGATTCATGTGTGAATGACAATATTAAAATGAAGGGGTTTCAGTCTCTGGTGATGTAAAGATGCTTAACTTTTAGTATTTGGAGAATGTCTTGTGTTTGCTGCGAAAAATCAGGATAGCTGTGGTTAGTGCCTCACTTAGCTTAAAACAGACAAAAATCTGAAAAAAACCAGTTGTTTTCATTTTTTAAACTATTACATAAATTTTCCTTTTCAGGTAAACTCTCTGGAAGAGCTACTTTTCAAGATGTTTGCTGCTAGGTATTTGTAGAAAATCAATATACAGTGATAAGAGCATAAAATCTTTATTTTACAGAGATACTCCGCAAAATTGGGTAAATAGGGCAGGGTCCATCTTTTGTTTTGTGTTTGAACTGTGCCATATATACCTTTTCTGTTTGACCTTCGAGTGGGATTCATAGGTGCTGCCTCAGTGTGAATCTCCTTAAGACTAACTGTTGTCAGCTCTTCTGGTCAGTGACTCATAAAATCAACATTACATTAACATATTTGGAAACACACTCCCTTAACAAAAAAGCCACAGCCTCTCTTGTATCCCGTTTTTAAATAAACGTTTCAGCTCTGAAGAAAGCCTATATCTGAAAGACACTCTAAATCATTGCAAAAATGTGGAACTGACAGGTTGTATAAAATTATTTTGTTTGTGGTTTTTTTATACTTTTTGCTCAAGGTTAATTTTCAAGTCTGTGTAAAAGGTTAACAAGCATTAAAGCAGCTCCATGCAAAGATTTAATAGTAGTAAAAGAAACTGAGAAACATGGTTCTTTAGATACCATGGATCATCATATTGAGGACGATCTGAGCTAACATAGCCGGTGACACCACCCTTTCTTTTTCTTAATCCATTTTTTTAAGTTGGAAAGTTGAATGAATTTTTTTTTTTAACAGAGTGTTTTTCTCTAAAAAAATACAGAATGGTTATTTTCAAAATAATATTTCTTTATTTTAATTTGGCTGTGCTGTTTATTTCTAAAACATGTTTAAAAATATGAAAATGCGAAACATTGATTGCTAGTTTCTAAATACTGTTCTCTCTTGAATTTTCATTCAGTTATTAAAATAACTGTATATAAGGTTATGAACGGGATAAAAAGTGGATCTTATGGGAATAAAATACTTATTTCAGCCTGAAACACTTCTTTTATTCTTTGTAATCTGCTTTTAAAATTTTTAGGGTTGGTTTAATTAAATTATATTGAATATTTGGTATTTGATATAGCCACGAGCAGGTCAAAAGCTTATGGGTAAGAATCAGAGAGAGAGGCAACAACGTTCTTCCTCCAACTCCGGGAGGCTTTGTGCTCACAGGCCTTCGTCCTGCTGGGGGACTTCAACCACCCTAACATCTGCTGGAAAACCAACACGGCAAGCTGTAGGCAATCCAGCAGGTTTCTCAAATGCATTGAGGACAACTTCTTAAGCCAGGTAATAGACACCCCTACCCGAGGGGATGCAATACTGGACCTGGTGGTCACCAATGCAAGTGAGCTCGTCGGAGATGTCAAGATCGGAGGCAGCCTGGGCTG
>BOSO01016355.1:3018-26172 GCA_018403395.1 Gorsachius goisagi
TTTGTTGCTCTCCTCTGGACATGTTCCAGCAACACAACAACTTTCTTGTAGTGAGGGGCCCAAAACTGAACACATCATACATATTGTTGATACCATTAATTCCTTATTTGTCACCTCACAGTTGTTGTTCTTTCTTTTTTGGACAGAATTGATGTTTCAATCCACCACCATTGGATAATGGAATTAATTATTTGTCTTCATTTAGCTTTTACACTGGAACATGAATTGCAGTACAATGCAGAAGATTTAGTATGCAGTGATATACCTTGCTTGTATCAGGGAAGCGTCACTAAAACTAATATTTGAGCACTCATAAGCAGGAATTTATTTTGCATTTAGCATCATCAAATGTCAAATCTTCAGACAAAAGCTGTCAAGGGTGTCATTAAAATGATTTTCACTAACTAGACAAAGCCTGAGTTAAAACACCTTCATGAACATCTTGATTTTGTGATGAACACTGGAAACGGTTACAGCCTTTCTTTGACATTCTAATTTGAGGTCATCAAACAATGGAAGCATATCACAGCAGCAATTTGACAAAGCTTTGTTTTCCAGGTGATCTCACAGTTCAAACTGAAAATAAAATTTGCATTTAAGGCACGATATGAAAAAATGAATCCATACTTTACTTTGATAGCTGCCACTTCCCGTATAAATTGGTAAAGTTACAGGTTTCCTTCTCTTTTTATTTCAGAGAGCTAAAAATAAATGATACCTTTAACTTTTTACAGTAGGGCCAAAGAGACTTTATGCAGAATCATAGAATCATTTAGGTTGGAAAAGACCTTTAAGATCATCGGTCCCAACTGTAAAATATATCTGCATTGTTTCCTTAACTGTGAGGGCTTCCCAATGTAAACTGCATTACTTGAATAACTTAGAGATAAGATAGTCTACACTACCTTGATGACAACAGACATGTTGTCTCCTATGGAAGCATCACTGATATCAGAGAGATGACTATCCTGAATGGTCAGAACTGAAATAAGAGTATTTTTTTAGAGATGCCTGGAAACTGGTTGCCTCTCCAGTTCGTATTTGGAAGAGTACGGAATCAGGGCAACAGAAAAAACAGAGGGCAGTGCTCACCAATGAAAGTTCAGAGAGAACTGCAACAAAGAAATGGGATGTCAAGTATTGTCACTCCCTGAAATGCTCAAGTGCTCACATTTTTAAGATCCTCTAGAGATTTTTTTTTTTATAACCCCCCCATCCCCCTCAAATTTTTCTGTGACTGCAAACTTTTCTGGAATTATTAGCTCCTCTGGCATTTCAGCAGGACAGAAGACATTTAAAAGTCACATGCTAACTCACAAAAGCACATGGTTCAAGTTGATTTCCCATCATTTGCAGATGTTTAGATATGTTGCATAAATCTTCAGCAATCCCCGACCCTAAAGGTTGAAAATCAATGGAAGATCTTCACCCTGAGTTTCTAAGGCCACAAGATGACAAATAAAAATGAAAAAAAAAAAGAAAAAACTTCAGACCAGCTTTTAAACAACAGATTCCTGGACCTGAGGCCAAATGACACTTGCTATCCTGCAATCCCTCTCTGGAACAGGTCTGTCTTGGAGAAGACTCGGACTTGTCCGAAAGAAAGCCATGAAATAAGAATAATCAGTACCTGAGCTCACTCTGGCCGCTCTTACTTTGTGCTGCAGACGTATTCACTGGGAGCAGCATTTAGTCAAGAAGTGGGAATTAAATGAATCTGACATAAATAATCGGACCATTTTGATTTTATTGTCACCCATAATGGATAACATTGACTGCTGTACAGTTGGCAAGACGTGCTGTGCCCTTGTTCGTGTACTAATAATGTGCTCTGCATGGGGGGTGCTTATTGACATTGAGTGCTTGTATGATCTTTCGCTATTCGTGCTGGGGGTAAAGATGCCGAGCTGCTGTTATTGTTAGCCGGTCTTATTTGTATCCTACTCAGGAGCTCACAGCAATAGAACAGAACCCTGTCACAAGTTAATGGCTCTCTACTGCTAAATCACTACTGCTAACTGGAAATGTCACAGTAAAACTGAAAGATGCTAATTTTTCAAGCAACATGGATACTCTGACAGCATTTTATTACAGTAATCGTATTTACATTCCCTCCCCTGCCCACGTGAGGAAAACGTGGTTTAGAAAGCTACTGCAATAAACATTAGCTGATTAGCTACATCCAACATTGTCTTTTTGTTTTCAATGTAAACATAAAAAATGTAATTTACAAAATGGCCAATATTAACATCATAATGAACACACATGCATTAATATTTCATCCTATCAGATTTCAAGCTTCTCATGTAACTGCCACAGCATCACAACTGCTACACTGCGGTACAGGGTATCAAGATTTTGACTGGTCCCTCCTGTCAAACTTTTACGGCCACACCAGCAGGAGGTCAAAGACTGTAATCCTTTATAGGTATTCTGAGAAAGTACAGGTGTGTGGAGAGCAAAAAGTGGTCGAATAGAAAGAGCTGCAGCTCTGCCATGTCTCCACTAGCTGGGCAGATACGCAAGGTAAAGCAAGATGCAGCTCCTTCTCTACCAAGAAAAAGTTGGGAAAGAGGGACTAAGGAAAGAAATGGCCAGGGACTAGCTTACGCTGGAAGGGACCTCTGGGGTTTATCTGGTTTAAGCCATGCTCAGACCTAGGCCAGCCTCAGTTACATCAGTTCTCAGGGTCTTGTCCAATCATCTTTTGAGTATCACCAAAGATGGAGACTCCACAGCCACTCTTAGCAACCAGTTCCAGTGTCCAAGTACTCTATGAATATTTCTTTCCTTGTAATTAATTAGGAATTTCCATGCTGCAGTCCATGTCTGCTGCTTTCACTGTCCACCTCTAACTCAATTTTGTCTTCATCTTCTACACAACCACCCCTTAGGTGTTTGAAAGATTTCCCCTTACCTTTCTCTGCTTCGAGCTGAGGTGCCATCACTCTCTCCTACATTATGTGCTTCAGTTCCCTAACTATGCTGGTAGTCCTCTACTGGACTTGCTCCAGTTTGTCAATGCTGCCCTTTTGTACTGTAAGTCCTCCAAAACTGTGCTAACCATGAAGACTTCACTCAAATGCTACCAGTTTGGAGTCAGGGCATTCCCCCTTCCTCCTAGGAGATCAGCTGCCTGGGCTTACCTACAATATTAAGATGAAGATCCAATCTTCGTATCCTGAAGATCAACCTCTCTCTCATTTCTCAGGAGAATATTGAAAACAGTTGGCTACATGCCATCCTGACCCAAGGGCAGTCTGCACACATACACATGCAACTGTAAAAAAAGCTGTGTACCACCAGAGCAAAAATGAGCAAACACAGATACAGATCAGTATTTGGAGCGCTCTCTCTCCAGGTTTTCCTTAGAAGGCCAGTGTTCTCCCTGTGCTCATGACCTCCTCCTAGTTTTAACTGCTGGCTGCACAATACAGACACCGTTCCCAGAAGAAGGGCTGGAATCCCCCTCTGTCTGGTTCAAGGAACCGGGTTGTCAGAAGTCGTTCTGGATTCCCTCCTTATCATGCAAGAAGCCATACAGACAGCATAGAAAAAATTACTTTCATAAGGAATTCACAAGTTTAGCAAAAAAACCTTCCACAAGTCAAATTTGAGGTATGAATCTGGTCCCGTATGCAAAACTGTCTAGCTGTTAGGACCAGTCCCACTACAACAGCAGTCCCTTCATTTCAGTAGCGTTTTTCCTGTGATACAGTTCTATGTCATGCACATTAGAGCAGCAAGCCACATTTCCTACATTTTATTTTAAAGCTTTCTAAAGAATTATCAGCTAAAGAGTTGGTAACTTACTAGTGGGCAACATCCAATGGTGTCTCAGTAGACTCCAGAGGGGAACCTCGCTTTTCAGGAAGCCACTAACCTGAACAGGTCAGTCAGTTCAGTGCTGACTGCTTCTACTGAAATTGTAGCAACTGTAAGAATATGTGCTTAACATAACGGTGCGACAGTAACAGCAACCTGAACAGTCAGGTAAAAGCAATGGATTCAGGGCAAGAAATTACCACACTTACGTGACAGAGTTGGAAACCGCATTTTGCCTAGCTCTACACAATAAAAGTTTCAAGAAACAGAAAACTAAATTAGCAGTGGACAAACTTGAGGGGCTACAAGAACTGTTTGCGCCACTCTTTAACAGCAACCTGCTGACAGTTATCTGCTTAGTTTGCACAGTTAGCACTGTAAATTTGCACAATTCTCACTATTCACTCCCCAAGACAGTGAACCCCACTGCTTTCTTCATTGGCTTGTAGTAATTGGTTAATAGACAATAATATTTTGAAACAGCCTTTAAAAATTATTTCCTGCCAGTACATATAATCAAGTCTACATTATCAGAAGATACGACAACTACTTAATGACTACACCTTTGATCTCGTTTTGGTAAGTGAGCAGAAAATGGGTATTGTGCTTCTATTTACAGTACTACAAAGGTTTCTTTTGCAGACAAATAGGCACAAATTATTGGGAAAAACTCGGTATGCAATTCATTTGAATTCAAAATAACTAACATCTGTTCCTTTCTTGACTCCTGTAATTAGACCTAGAATCCTATATAAAGAAATACTCAGGAAACAAAACATCTATCTTTCAGAGCAGCACCCAAGAAGAATTGATACAAAGCTGAAACCAGGAGGTAATTCTAATAGCTGTTTCAGGAAAGTAAGTTGCTCAGCATGGTGCCTGTGAGAACCCTGAGTCTGATTGTACCACTTTTACCTGGGCCCATACAAACAGTATTGACCAAAGTAACTTGTGTAAAAGTGAGAGGCATGACAGGGACCTTAAGATCAGACATGACTTTAGCTCTGCCTTGAACAGAAGGCGGGACAACTTTGTTGCCCAGAGAGAATCACAAAGACTCCCTGTATGTATGAAATATTCTTCTTTGTAGTTTTGTAGTTTCTCTGTATTTAAAGGAGGCTGCCATTATTACTGGCAATCATCAGCCACAACTTACCACTCCATACTCTACTGTAGTTCACTTATTTTGGTCAACAAGTAAAGGTAGTAAGGTCCTGCTTACTCAGGGAAGGAATTAGAAGAGCTGCACAGGTCAGTTACTTACACAAGAATATATATTTAAGGTCTGCATAAACCCAGGTTGGTGTGGCAGAAGCATTTCTATTTTTATACAAAAGTCATAGCAGTAAGTTTAGCCCATAGGAAAAACTAACAGCACTTCGGCAAAGGTAGCATAAAATTTACATAAAATTTAAAGTATTACGAACTACTTCAGAAAGAAAAGACATGAAAAGCGGTTCAAAGTAACGCCCGATACTTACAAAGCATCAGGAGCACAAATCAGTGCTAATACCATCCGTTTCTGATCACCCACAGCAAGAATGTTTGCTCAGTGAGGACGATACGCTTCAGATGTATATTTCCCTCACATTTACTGTCCTACAAACAGCCCACAGCTCTTTAGTTGAATTTCTAAGATGTTTATGATGGCAAACAGAATAGCCCACATCTACTAAAATCTCATGACTTTTGCTCTGAGAAGACATACAGTGTGAGCCTGGAATTGCAAACTGACCATGTACCACATTAGGTAAGACAAAGTGAACTCTTCATCAGACAGCAATGAACCTTTATCACAGCCATGTCTTCGGAAGATAAGGATGTTGCGCTTTTCAGCTGGCACTTCACCTTCGAGGCAGACTTTCATAGATGAATCCTGAACTTTTTTTGATGCCCAGACTGTCCCAGACTTACTTCTTGACAAGCAATGAAAGGGACTGTGGAGAGTGATCTTCCCACTCCCACTCCACAAAGATTACTTTCAAGGTCTATAAATAGAACAATTATAGCACAAACTTAACCTATTGTTCAAAATCAAAGAGTGATTTTCTCAAAAGCGTCTAAGATTGGTGTAGTTCTTACATGCAGCGTCTGTTATTTCTCATCAGTGAAAAGACACTGACAGTTCCTACTCAACGGCTGGACTTGATGATCTTAAAGGTCTTTTCCAACCTAGGCGATTCTGTGATTCTATGATAGCCTCAGGATTTTCTTCATAGTAATAAACAGGAACACCTGCACCTGGTCTTTCTATCAGCAGCTATTTGCATGCATTCCAAACCCTTTAAAATTTGCTTTCCAGGAACATTTAACCTCCTCAGGGAGATAAAGGAAACCAATTCTATACTCTGAAAAAATGGAAGTAGTAGAATCTTTTGTTTTCTTCTTCAGTACACATATTTTCTTCTTTATTTGTAGACATGTATTGAGATTGCGTGGCAAAGTTTTGGTAGCGGGAGGGGACTACAGGGGTGGCTTCTGTGAGAAGCTGCCACAAGCTTCCCCCGTGTCTGACAGAGCCAGTGCCAGCCGGCTCCAAGACAGACCAACTGCTGGCCAAGGCTGAGCCCATCAGCGACGGTGGTAGCACCTCTGGGATAACGTATTTAAGAAGAGGGGACAAAACCTGAGGGGAACAGCAGCTGGAGAAATGAGTGAGAACATGTGAAACAGCCCTGCAAACACCGAGGTCTGTGAAGACGGAGGGGGAAGAGCGTGAGGAGGAAGGAGCAGCAGAGACAACATGTGATGAACTGACCACAACCCCCATTCCCTGTCCATCTGTGCCTCTGAGGCGGAGGAGGTATAGAAATTAGGAGTGAAGTTGAGCCGAGGGAGAAAGGAGGGGAGAGGGGAAGGTGTTTTAGGATTTGGGCTTATTTCTCATTGCCCACTCTGATTTGATTGGCAATAAATTCATTTCCTTGAGTCAAGTCTGGTTTGCCTGTGACAGTAATCATTGAGTGATGTCTCCTTGTCCTCATCTTGACTCACGAGCCTTTCATTGTATTTTTCTCTCCCCTGTCCAGCTGAGGAGGAGGAGTGATAGAGCTGCTTTTGGGGGCACCTGGCATCAAACTAATTTTAACTTGACAAAGCTTTGTGTAAAGAACAACAAGCCTTCCCCAACTCGCACCAAGGCTGCTGAACCTGCTGTTAAAAAAAAAAAAAAGACGCATTCAACTAATTATATCACATAAAAAAGCACGTTTGTTGTCATGCAAACAAATTCATATAATTTTGGTTTTGAACAAGTCACTGGGAGCTTTGTATCATGCGCTAACCATGGAGAACAAGCAACAGCGAGTAGGTAGTACTAGAACTTATAATATTGACAGGAGCGGGAAGTGCCTGTCGGGAAAGGTTTTCACAAAGGTTAACATTAGCCCCTGCAGGCCAATGCCTCCTTGGCTTTCTCTAGTCGGTAAAGAGGGAAAGGCTCCTCCAGAGGGCGATTCAGAACAGAAGATTCATTTAGCTACTCTGAATCTCCCTCTGGAGGAACCTCACTTCCATTAACTTCAGAAACAGCCTGTGGAGATTAGCCTCAAAAAGATCATGCTAGCCTCTGTGAATACTCCCCGGTATTTACCTTCCATCAGTAGGAACAGTGGCTGAAATTCACTACTGAGATGTATAGCTGGGTATACTGTATTTAAACTGAACAGTATGTAATGCACATGGACTGAATTTTACCCAGCTGGAGCTTAGCGCTCCTGCCAGAATCACTGAAATGCCACCTCCACAGCGCTACAAGGGTGACTCAGGATTTAGTTCTTCCACTGCCCTATTAAAGTGCTCCCTTTGACAGCTACCCGCATGCTGCCACACAAAGGGCTGCTGCGCCCCCAGCACATTCAGAATCCACTAACGTTCGGCAGTTGTACAGGCACAGTTCCTTCCCTTGCTCCGACTGCTCATTGTATCACTGGAGCAGCAGCGGGAGCTGGGTTTTCACCATCAACCTAAACACAAAGAAGAAAAACTCTCAACTTTAGAGACCCGCTGTCAACAATTTCTATGGTTATTATTTAGTAGCAACAAGAGTGGAAAATGGTCTTTTAATCTCAAATACAGAATAAAGTTAGATTTTGCGTCTTGGGAACACAAGGAAGAAAGCCATAGCACTGACAGAACTATTATCAGGGCCTTTTCCTAAGTCTTCCAACTCTTCTATACTTCATCAGCTCATTGTGCTTCCCTCCCTGAAAAATTTCCATGATGCCCTCAAATTCTATCAAATAACAGATTTGAGAAAAGTAAGACTTCTATAATGTTGTATAAGCCAAAAGAATGATTACAGTCCCTTAAAAGTTTTGGTGGGACTTTTCACGGCAATGCTTTATGATTCTGCCAAAACTTCTCTTCTCAGAATATCTGTAATATAAACCAGCCATCCTTTTACTTTTTTAGTGTAACATACAGAAAAAAAGACCCTTTAAAATGACTTCAGCAAAGGCGTGACAAAGTTAACCACAAACAACATAAGTCTTTCTCTTAACCTCAGTCAAGTTATAACCAGAGCCAAAGACAATACAAAGTCCAGGTAGAGTTGATTTCCAAAGTATGGTTAGACAAACCCAGTTCCAGTCTGAGCATACAGCACCCTCTTCACAATCTTATGATGACTCCCAAGCCCTAGGAAGCCTGGTTCTAAACTTCAATTTTTCCTATACAACCATGTGAAACATGACTTGGACATAAGAAAATGAACTTGTAAACCTCAAATCTACTTGCAAACATCTGCTAAGTACATTTTACCACCAAAATCAAGCCTCTTTACCAAACAGAAAAGTTACATTCAGACTTTAGAGACCATATTGAGACAAATGTGCAATGAATATACAAAGTACAATACACACCATTATTGTTCCAAATTACTGTTCCAGGTATTGTTCCAAATGAACAGAACCTTTGCACATTACATAAACTACTTGCAATTCAGTATGTCAAACAAATATTTTGTTATCTGTGTTAATACCCAAGTAACAGTGTAAGAAATGTTAGCCCCCATCTAAAATTATTTTTATATAACCCTCCTTTACATAAACATCAAAGCATCTTAGTTTCAAAATGCATTTAACCATGATGGCCTTTCGAAAACCATATTGCAGAGGGGAAAAAAAAGGTTCCTGTTTGTTATATTCCAGTATCAGGTGGTTTTTCAGATATTCAATCAAGAGATTTGCAGACAAAAATTACAAGCAATTAATTTGCCACATCCTAATTATACTGTGGCATTAGATTAATAGAAACTATGCACTCTGGCCTTCAAGGGCAGTTCTGTAGAATTCTGCATAATAAGAATCTTTTGGCTTGAAATGAATCTCAAAGCATGTTGATTAGAAGGTTAAAGGGCAGAGTTTTTAATTATTGTTAAAATCTAATCACAAACATGAGAGAGGAACAAAGTTTGCACTTTTTTCATATAATTGTTTATTAAAATAAAGGAAAATCCAGAATTTTACAATTCATTGTAGAGTTGGAAAATGTTTATAGTCAAATATCACTTTCAGAAGAGTTTTCCTCCGCATACTCAATTTACGCCCACTCAGAAGGGCATTTTGTACTTCTGCACTGACACATTATCTGAGCATCTTTCTAGAACACAGGACAGTCATATTTGTGACAATATTCATTTAACCAAGCACTACATTGCCCATTGTTCTTTCTGTTAAACTCAGTAGCACAGAAAAATGCAATAGGGTAAGATTTTGCCAGATACATTAAATCACAAAGTAGACTACCAGTTCAAGAAAAGCAGCAATTTGTCTAATTAAAATACACAACTGATAGTTTACCCCTGGCAACTTATAAACAAGAAGCATATAATATGAACACAAACATTTCAGTGAATTCTACGCTGTTCCCCATGTCACAGGCGGTAACAAAACAAAGACTTTTAGAAAGAACCAATATTAGTTTACCGAAAAAGGAATGACATATTTGACCAGTACCTACACATTCCCAAATTACGCTGCACTCCTTTTCAGCTGATGGCACTTCATGTGAGATTAGGTCTCATAAATTCTCCAAAACTGCATTTAATTTAACTTCACAATACATCAAATGAAGTTTTAACACGCAGAAACCTCTGTTTTCTCATTTATCTAAAATATTTGCAGCAATTAAATCTTAGAACAACTTTGGAACATTCAGCAATTATTTACTTGAGTCATAAACCCCTGAAATTTCCATTCTATTTGAGCTTAATACTTGAAACATGTGAAAAATGTTCCTCTGAACACAAAAGTTTAGAAAAAAAATAAAAGAAAATAAAAAGTTTTAGCACTCAGTAGGAACAATTTCTTTGTAGCAAAATTGTAACACAGTTCCTCCTTCCACAAAGTAGGCTCAACAATAGCCAATATTTTAAATATCTATTGATCGTGGCTGTGCGTTTACCCTTGTTCTATCAGTAAAACCCCAACAGAGAAACCCATCTTTCTTTCAGGAACATAATGTGGAATCAGCTCATTCTTCTACTAGTCAAGGAAGAATCAGTGCATGAGTTAATATATTTTAACAAGAAAATGAAACCTGATCTTTGTTTAAAAAAAAGTAAAATCCTGGGAAGTAATTTTTGCTAGCTTTAAAAAAGGCCAATTCATTTGCTGCATTTTGGAGTTCCAAAATAAATAGACCTTTGCTGCATGGCAACGTCACTTATTCCAAAGCTTTCAGCAGACGTTAGGAACTCCCAACTCGATCTCTGGGAATAAGCCGTAGATCTGAACCATGTTTTAGAAAGACGTTTCCTAAACAAACAAACAAAATAGAATGTGTTACCAACCAACCAAATAAAATGTCACCTAAACAAGCATAAACATCTAAAGAATATTGTTAAGTCAGTGTTTAACATCTTTGTAGTAATTCCTCTGATATACCGGAAATGTATTTTTTATGTTTCCATGGATTTGTATCTTATCCCTCTTATTCCAAAGAGCTCTTATTTTTAAATAAAAATACCATACCCAGTGTCATCTAATTAATAAGCCTTTCAAGCTTTGCAGTTCCATACATGAATGTCTGATTTCACTTATATGCCATCATAATTTCAAGGCCAGGAAATGAAGTTTTACTTCTCCATAGTTATTTTTTTTTATCTTGATGTCTGCATATACTTATTTTTAATTCTCTCCTTCATTCAGCATTTATCTGCTTCTAACTTCAGACCCTCAACTGTACTTTCATTTTAGGAAGGCTCTCCACATATCCAAGTGTAAGTCAATCTCATTTTAACATTAAGAAATCTTGAACTTTTTATTTATTACTGTATAGTTTTAATCATGATAGTCTTTTCAAAAGGACAGAGTATGAAAATTAGAAGTTTCTAGTATTTAGATGTCTAGAATACTTTCTGTATGTATTCAGGATTGTCATTCAGGTTGCTACTTTCTTCTATTAAATGTAGCATTTGAAAATGAAACCCGATTGCTAAAAGTGATGCATTATTTAATTACTGTATCAAACCTTTTTTTAACTTCATACTGTTACTGCATGAAACAGATTATATGCAATTCTACAACAACAGGTTTTAATAATACCCACCCTATTCTTACTCATCTTTACACTGACTTGTAAAAACAGATAACTCTATTTCTCTCCCAAGCACCCCATTTCATGGATGTAGAGTGCTCTCATAAAAAAGATTTATTTATAAAAAAGATTTTTAACATCTGTTCAAGTCATTAACATATTGGAACAAAGCTACCCTTTCTCAAACTTCACTTTTCTGGCACGTGGATCAGGATCGAAACCACTCTACTTATCCAACATAACAAGTATTAGAAAATCAGTTCAAAAGAATGTGTTATCAGAAGATGTCCTGGTTTTAGAGCTCTGCCAAGACCACATAGTGAAGAGATCTATAAAATGCACTGAAGGCAAATCTGTCACACCAGCAAACCAGAGAACCAAGCTTACCCATCTAGATGAAAAGTATCCGCGTTGCAATGGCCATCATAAAATGCTAAAATTCTAAAAGAGGCCATGGCTGCATCTCATGCAGACAACAGTTCACCCCATCTCTCAGTTTCCATCATTAATATCACACTGGTTTTATTAAAATTATAGCATACTATTCCCTGAACTATCAAGGATTTAAAATTGAAATCAGTATAGGAATTAAATGCTAAGCCTAGCTTTTTCAGCTTTCATTTCCCCTGCTCCATGGAATCATGTAAGAAGAATGACAGACAGTCAGATTTGAGGAGTACTTTTATTCAGAAAGGTGGGGAAACAGTGGAACAGCACAAAACCTCTGAAATCACCAAGGATTACTAAGATTTTAGTCCTAGATCATCTTATTTTGGGAAGTTTTTCAAGACTAAAGTAACTGTTCAATATACAGGAACTTTAATATGTGGAAAAAAAACGAAAAAACCCTATGTTTTAACCTACCAAGTTTCTGAGCTACCAATTAATAAGGCTGAACATAAGGTTATATCTAAATTATATATATTTACTTGTAAACTGAGGAGGGATTGTGGTCTGGGTCTTTGGCTTGGTATAGGCCATTTTTTGGTTGGTTTTTTTGGGGGAGGGAGGGTTGCTTTTTGGGTTGGTTTTTTTTTTTTTTTCCCCGCCAGCTGAAAGGCAACATGACACAGCATTGTCAGGGCAATGTCAAAAAAAAAATAATCCATGTGTAATCCATGTGCCTAATCTTACATTTGCAGATAAGATTTAGACTGCAATAAAAACATTTTACATCTAAATGCTTTTGAGTTACCTGATCCTTGATTATGAGATGCTGTCTTATACTACTGCTGAATAATTCCTCAACATTTTCAAGAACTTAGGCAAAATAAAGCAAATCAACTGGATATGTGAATTCAAGATGCATAGCTGCAAGCATGATGAACTACCATATGGATGTTTTCATTCAGTAGTCAAGTAGGCCTAAATACATTTACTTTGCAGGACTAAGCTACAACTAATTTGAGCTACATAATACAAAATAAAAGTATTGTTTTGAGGAAGAGAAACAGTGTAAGCATACCTTAACTTAAGCAACTGACTTTACCTGTTTTCCCTAAGTATTCTTAAGTGGTCATGTGAAAATGTCGCTTTACATGTGGGTGATGATCTAGTAGCTAAATTAAATTATTAATTTTATTATGTTTTTAATACACTCAATCATGGGATCATGATGAGGACAGAATGAGAGAAGTCCACCTGAGGCGTCCACCTGAGGCAGTCAGTACACCTGTCATACCATAACCCTAAGTGTCCTAAGGCAAGCCCAGGAAGGACAGAAACCTCCAGTGGAGCAGAAAGTCAAACGCTCACTTGATTTTCATTCTCAGGTGTCGTTGATGCAATCGCAGACCTCAGAAATGGGTCACTACACTTAAATGTCTCCTTTTACAACTCCAAGAAATTCCCCAAACTAATGACAAGGAATTGCTCTTCTAACTATCATATACTGTTATGTGCTCTGCAAGGATTTACTTTATACTATTTATCTTACATAGTTAAGTATGCTTATAATACTTTGCATTCTTATTCTCTCTTTATAACTGGAAAAAAAAAAAAAAAGAGACGGAAGTAGCAAGTTTCCATCAACTGCTCATCATGTTTGCCAGGAGTAAAATTAGATTCACAGTTTTCACTGGATGACAGTGTTCCACAAGCACTCAAGCAATTTTTATTATTTCTTAGTATCACAGAATCACAGAATTGTTTAGGTTGGAAAACATCTTTAAGATCAGGTCCAGCCATTAACCTGGCACTGCTAAGTCCACCACTAAACCATGGCCCTAAGCACCACATCTACCCATCTTTTAAATACCTCCAGGGATGGAGACTCAACCATTTCACTAGGCAGACCATTCCAATGCCCAATAACCTTTTTGATGAAGAAATTTTTCCTAATATCTAATCTAAACCTCCCCTGGTACAACTTGAGGCCATTTCCTCTTGTCCTGTTGCTTGTTACTTGGCAGAAGAGACTGACACCCACCTCACTACAACCTCTCTACAGGCAGTTGTAGAGGGCGATACGGTCTCCCCTCAGCCTCCTCTTCTCCAGACTAAACAACCCCGGTTCCCCCAGCCGCTCCTCATCAGACTTGTGCTCCAGACCCCTCACCAGCTTTGTTGCCCTTCTCTGGACATACTCCAACACCTCAACATCTTTCTTGTAGCGAGGGCTCAAAACTGAACACAGTATTCGAGGTGCGGCCTCACTGGTGCTGAGTACAAGGGCATGATCACTTCACTAGTCCTAATGGCCACACTATTACTGATACAAGCCAGGATGCTGTTGGCCTTCTTGGCCACCTGGGTACACTGCTGGTTCACATTCATAGTAGAAACTTACGAACATTTCTTCCCTAACAAGATACTCCACTCTACCATAACTCTTGTCTCAAATGGGTTGAGACTAGATTACTGTAATAATTTCCAAGTTAATTTAAATGTATAGCATTCCAAGAACAAGTCCACAGAAGCCTGCTTCCAGACAACAGACCATTACTAGTACCATTCAACACCTGTGCTACATTTCCATGTATTTCAAGAGGTGATGGAGAAAAGCTTTACACTTTTCTGTGACAGAGAGAAACTCTTGTCTCAGAGCAAGCCTCCACAGTTGAAATTGGGGATTTCTCACCTGGAGTCCCCTGGTGAGAACAAGAGCGGTACTGGCAAGAAGACCCTCTCTTCTTGAAAACATGCTTTCCAAAGCACCTGGAGTTCCTGCTCTAAAACTGAGTATTATTTTTTAAACATATATCAGCAGAAGTGCTGCTAAGATAGCAAATTCTACTGGACTATAGTGAAGAAGAAATACAGCTATTACTTGTTATTTCAGTAACATGTAATAGTGTTGCTCTTTTAAACTGCACACTAAATTGCCAGGCTCTGAAGATCAGAAGTGCCTCATTTTTTCACAGACCTAAACACACAAATGTTGAACAACAGTTCTGTGGATTTAACCTTTTACACACTACACTGACTGTAGTTTCCAACTACTGGGTAATGCTTCTCCCATTTAAGAAATCAATACTTAAATATAAATCAACCCTGACTGCTATGCATTAGTTTAAAAGAAAAGTAACTGAGGTTTTGATACTGGGTTTAATAAATAACAACTTACCTGCTGTCTGTGCAGGGTTTATTCCTATTCCATCTAGGACAAAAAATTAGAAAAAAAAAAAAAGAGGGAAAAAAGAGGGGAAGGTGAAACAGATATAATACAATTTACTACACTAAACTTACAGTTCAAAAATATATCAACAAGATATAATTATTATTCAAGCAGCTATTTCCTACAATCAAAACTAGCCTTATCACAGGAGCTAATAAGAAACCTTCAGCACAGAAAATCCATGCTATATGTTAGGGCAAAACCAAATTAATATTAGTAGTTTAATACCTTCATCCCATGCATAAGCAATTTAAATAATACTGCAATATTATTAAATTCAGTTTGCAGTCTGTAGAGGTTATGAAAGGAAAGACACTTTTGTTTTTATCAATACTCCTTTGCTGAAACAACAATACAAAAACTATTAAAAAAATATATATATAAACTATATTCTTACCATTTGTTATAATGGCACTTGTTGCTGCAGGAACTTTAAACTAAAGGAATTAAGACATAAAGGAAATAAGACTAAAGGAAACAGGACAAAATAACATAAGAGACATAGTTAAGCAGAAAATATATGGGAAATATTCAAAGCAATTATAATTTTAGCTGGTCCAGGTACAAAAAAATTATGAGAAGATTCCCCTCAGATTTATAGGTACAGCAAAATGAAAGGTTTACAGTCAAAGCTAATTAGACACCTCAATACAGAATGCAAAATTTGCGGTACTAAACAACTAATTAAATCCAATTATATTACTCATTAGGTAAAATATAAAAGTTAAGCATCCACAAAGTTAAGAAATATTAGTTCTTATTATACTAAATAAAGGTAACACCTAAAACATGTATGGAAATGAACTTTTAAGAAGCATACCTCACGTCATCTTAACAGGAGTTAAACAAGAACTAGCTTGAGCTAATCTTGGTTAATTTTGACCAATTCCCTAGCTTTCTCCGTGGCGCTACTGGAACCTCTCCAACTGCACTGCTCCAAGAGAAGAGTTCATTCCAGGATTTCCTTACAAAAGGAAGCACTAACAGCACTGCATCAGATCTGGTTCCCTCGGCAGATTTCTGACACCAGCCTAAGCAGGCTTTGTACTCTCAGCCACCACCATGTGTCTCCTTGGTATGTACCCACCTCCATACACATCATAAGCAGTCACTTTTACAATATGAAAAGCCCTACTCAGGTGGGGTTGCATTGTATACAGGCTTCAAACTATTTCAGAAGATCTGAACTGAGAGGGGGAAGCCAAAAATAATTATTTCTCAGGACTAGAGGGAGCCAGGTAGGGCCAGAGAAAAACCCTGTGGTTGGACGATACAGGACAGAAACGGTAGGGTGGGTGCAAGTCAATCAGTGCTACTTGGTTGGTCTGAGGACCAAAGGTTGCTCCTTGGGCTTCCTTTACTTAGCACAATGAACAACCCCTAAGGTAAAGGACTGGTGTCTCAGCAATGAGCAAGTATCAGTGAAACCTCCTCACAAAGCACTTCACTCTCCTCTCTCTATTGCCTTAAGAAAAAGTGCAGCTAAGTGTGAGCGCTAACACCAAGTGCTTCCCTGGAAGAACTGCAGAGCTCTCACATCTGCTGAACAAGTCACTTCAGCCGTCCCTTTCAATGGCATTCACTAGTTGTGCTTTCCTCATCTTATGACCACTCAACTTAAGATTTCCAGGTCTGCTTTGCAGAAATACTATGCATTAACAGCAACAGCTAAAGCTCACCAAAACCATGCCTGAATAGAGTATTTAATTATTAATATATTGAAAACCTGGCTCTTTTTATTTCCAGACACACAAAATGAACAGATCTTTTTTTTTCCAACTTATTCTCTCTAAGCTTTTTATCCATAGCAGGTAAATAACATCACCTCCTCATCTTGCAGGGTGACATGAAAACAGTAATTTCTGGAAAAGATAAGGTAGGTACCAGTGTCATTGTAGAAAGGCCTTGAGGAAAGTTAACAATTTGTCTTCAGAGCAAAATTTGAATCATGAAGTTGATAAAATAGGAGTTACATATTTAACAGTAACAATGTAAAAAATAGTAAGTCATCTCATAACAGCTAATGCATACATATCGTATGTGAAGAAAGCAAGCCTTCATTCTCAAGTTCACTGATTTGGGGAATCTTGACTTAGGAGTCTAAGGAGAAATCTTTTAAAGGGTTTGGTTATTGTGTTGGGGTTTTTTATTTTTTTTACATAATAGAAGAAAATGAATTTGTAAGGTTTGAACAGTGGGAAAAAAAGCTGTTATGTATTTGTTATTTCCAAGAAAAAAAAAAAGAACACGCTTTGTGCAATGGAAGTAATTCAGAAAACTGTAATCTTTGACAAAGCACTGTGACTGAAACTTGATATACAAGATGACCATTCTACATCATGGCTACAGTTCTATTGTTCTAGGGGAATTCTGGTTATGATTTGGCCAAACTTTAAGACTCTGAAAAATGGCTCAGTAGAAACCTGCTGAAGCTTAAATCTTTCTCTGTCCCAAGCACTGTAATCACTGAGGAGTTAATGCACTTTCCCTGGAGACCAACCAACATCTTTGTCCAAAATCCAGGGCTACAGTTTGTTCTTTCCTTATGTGCTTCATACAAGGTACTGTGAAACTGATATCTGAATCACAACACATAGCATAAGCTAATGTTAAGCTATTCAGTTCAAGGAACAAAAACCATTTATATAAGGAAAAAAAAATTCTCTCATTCTTTTCAATGCCAATTCACAAAGGATCAAAGGATCTTCATTCCTGGGGAGGAGTCTAACAGTCTTTTTTTGCTCTCTGTTTACAAAGCATTTAGTTATGCCTGGTCTTATAGAGGTGTAAAAATCTTCAGTAACACATCAGTAATGACAATGAAAAACAGTGCCATATTCTGAAAAATCTATCATACATTCACGTTATTAATTTCTATTTAACACTGACACAGGCTAATACAAAAGTGCTTCACACTATTTTGGGGGGGGGAATTAATAAAGTGTTCCTTGTATTTTCTATTTTCTTTAAAAGAAAATGTTTATTTTACAGGGATTTAATGGAATTACTCTAGTGAGTTTTAACAACACTGGGCTCTTTTACATTCCATCGCACATTTTCAGTCTTTCTTGTGAGCCTCCAAAACACAGTTACTCCACAAAACTGTGCTGAACCACAGTGGTCTGAGGTCAATCAGCAAAACTTCCATGGATGCTCAAAATACATCAACTAAAAGAATGGTTTTCTAAATGTGACTACTTAAGTAACTAATTCTTCTCTAAATCCATTTTGCAGAGGACCTTATGACTGACTAACACTGTTGTTCCATGAGTAGGTAAAGTCAACAGGTTTGATGGCAACCCTCCCACCAGAAGGGGCCCCTAATTTTTGGTGTCTCCAACTACTCAGTCCCACTCCAGTCCTTCCTGGTCCCTCATACTAGTGTACTAGACTTTTCAGTCTAGGTCTCTACATACGGGTTGTATAGGCACAGCTGCATTAGTTCAGATTAAAAATAACTGGGGGAAAAACATAATTAAAAAAGCAATTAAACCAAGAATTATCTTTAACAGCATTTATTATTCTGTATATTGTTCCGTTCAAGCAAAGTTACAACAAAAAACCAATTCACAAAATCCCCTCTCAAGCTGTTTCCATTAAGAACTTGTGTCACACAGTGCTTAACTCTAGTAACATAAGGAGACTCCAGACATGCAGTCCATTATCCTTCCTAATTATTTGTTACAATTCCAATGCTTGCAAAGTAAAATTTTCAATAACCAAAAATTTCCCAAGTTTTCCTAAAAAGACAGAAGTGGAATTGCAAGAACAGACTCTTGGATAAATCCGTTTGCTGACTAGATGAAAAAAGCCATCATGCTTTTGAGCACTTTATTTTACTGTTTACAGACAGATGAACATCTCTTAATCTTTGTACACTTAATCTGAAACAAACAGGATGCATCTCTTCAAATACATCATATACGCAATTTAGGCACGTATTGGTTTGGGATTCCATGTGAAAGGTCAAACACCCAGAAGCCAAAGAACACATTATCTGAGTCTTATTCGCTTAAGTCTGTTTTTTGAATCTAACCCATACGCCTAACCTTAATACCTTCTATAATCTAAATTATATGTCTTCCAAAGTCAGAGGTTACTGGAAATGAATGTGGGAAGAGTTTAAGAATTTCCTGAATAATTCTAAAGAATTTTCTGGATATTCTACATAAGCAATTCAAAAGAGTAAATATTCAATTGCATTATCTTTTAATTATGTTCACTGTCTTAAATTTTTTATCATATTGATATAAAATGATTTAATTTAATTGCAGAGAAGAACAGGAAGTGTATTAATAACTGCTGCTGGATGTGTAAATTATGCAAGAATTGCCAAGATTCTGAAAGGCCCCCACTGGCACCAGTAAAGCTTGTGTCTACATGTATTCAACAAGAGCATTCTCTGTGCTAAATTAATCATCGGATTTTACAATTAAAAAGCTTCTGCAACGCCCCAAAAGTTAAAAAAACAATATCATCGCTTTGTACTTACTTCTTCTGCAGCAAACTTCAAGACAGCTGTGAAAGGTGTACTTTCAGGCACACTTAACCTGAAATTGCAATGTCAGTAAATACGTGACTGCCAAGGCAAATTGAAATGCAACTTTGCTATTAAACTACTAATTAGAACTTCACTTTTACCAACGGTACTACTCTTGCCAAAGACGCGCGTGTACTGCTTCAGGGCTAGCTCAAAGCCCCCAAAGACACCCATGGCAGCAGAACAAAGTAGCAAAGCCCCGACCACCGAATTAACAACAGCAAACCGCCTCTCGGTTCACACGGAGGGCGGAAAATGCCTCTTTCAGTCGGGCGAAGGCTCCGTCAGGGGGACCACTAAAGCCGGGCGGCTCAGGGGCCGGTCCCCGCGGCCGCCTCGCCTCCCGCAGCGACAGCGGCCCGCCAGACCACTCACACTTTGTAGGGCAGCCGCGGGTCCGAGGTGAGCGTCACTTTAAAGGTGACCTTCGACCTGGGGAGAGCGAGGAGAAAGCACCGGGTTAGGGCTGGGGGGGGAGGCCGGAGAGGAGAAGGGGGCCGCGGGGCCGCTCACTCACATGATGCTCCCGGCCGCCGCTCCCCACCGACACGTCAGCCGCCGCCCGGCGCCCGGGGGGGCCTTCCATGCCCATTCCGCCTCCTAAGCTGCCCGCGGCGCGCCTGACCGTAAAGGAAACTTAAACGTGCCCTCCCGATCGCTATAGGAGAGAGAGCGAGGGTGTTCTGCCTCGGCGCCCAACTGGTGCGGGGAGGGGAGAGGCTGAGGTGCGGGCGAGGTGCACCGGAAGAATGGCGGTGAGGATTTCTAATGTGGCAGTAGCTTTGGTTTTTCCGCGCTAGAGGTAGGACCCCGGTGCTGGGGACCCCCGCGTTTACGTCGGCGTCGTGGAGTGGCGTCCGTGCGGCCCTCGAGGGGAAGCGGAGGCAGCGAGGCCGGGCCGGGCCGGACGGGGACCAGGGGCATGGGGCCTGGGGAGCAGCGTGTCCCGGGCTGGGCGGGGACCGGGGGCCTGGCGGGCGACGTGTCCCGGGCCGGGCATGGCTGCGGGTCGTGGCGGCCTGCGCGCCTCGCACCGGGCCGGCGGGTCGGAGGTGTGGAGCCGTTAAACAAAAACGAGTCCCCCATCTTCTGAACAAATGCCAACAAAAAGACCGCTGGATTTAAATGCGTGCTTATATGCAATTGGCATGTGTATATTTATATATATATATGTGCGTGTGTGTACAGATGCAAACATATACGTGTAATGCGGAGGTGGTTCATGCTTGGGCTTGGGTACCTGAGGTGTTGAGTCCATGTGCCCCTCTCAACCCAAAATCTTCCACGGGTGCTTGTTGAGGTTACGCAGGGGAAGAGGGATGCAAGTACCCCCAGGTTCCCATCCCCTTCGTACTCAAAAGTCATTCCCATTTTCCTTGCAGTGGGGGAGATAGAGATGGAGGTTTTGTTTGGGTAGTGATGGATGGATACTCTATGGCAGAAAACCAGCAGCTTCCAGTTTTGTTCGTCTGTGACTTTTGACAATTTCTTTTGCAGGCTGAGTAAGGTTGCATGGAAATGCAAAGTAATTTTTGTCTTTAATGCCTGTTCATCTGTTAATGCAGGTGATGACCGTGTTCCCAACTCCAGGTACGTCAGTATTACCATTGTAGAAGATATATTGCCAAACCACTTTCATATTTTCTCCAGTCTCTGCTGTCTGCAGGAAGGACAGCTTTCTCTGTGGGCTGAGGTGCTTGTTACCACACGCTGCTTGCCAGACTTGTCATCGCAAAGCATTTTGCTGTGTTCACTTTAATTGGGGTCTCATCTGGGTTAAGGTAGAAGCTGTTCGAAAGGCAAGTGACACATTGGAGTCACTAATTTCTTACCTAAGGATTGGCTCAGTGCCCAGCCATGAAATTTAGCTTTGCACCCTTGTGTCACTCTTAACTGAACATAGACAAAACTGGGGGGAAAAAAAAGCAAAAAGGAACAAGAAGAAATTCACTACCAGCTTGCACAAAGGCATTAGTATTTCCCTGTATCTCCTGCATTTACTTTGATGTTATTGTGTCTGCCTTTCACAACTGTATCATGGTGGCTCATGCTCATTTCATAATCCACTAGTGATCTCATGGCTTTGTCATCCACCTGCTTCTAAGAGATCACACCTTAAATTAGAAATAAGTCATCTCTGAGCACATAACCTTGCATTTTGTGTAGCTAAATATCATCCCGTATTTATTCTTGCCTTCTTCAAAATCAGTTATTTTTGTGTATTTTGTCTTTGATTTGTACAGCTGTGTGTCATCTGTAGTTTTCATTAATGTATAGCTGTTTTCTGTGCTAAGGTCATGAATGCAGATGTGAAATAAAAGACTGATCCTTTTAGTACTTCATTTCTTGCCTTTCATTCTTAAGGACTTCCCCTCTGAGGAAATGAACACTCCCAAATCTTCATGCTGTTGAAGCTGGACTGCTTTTAGTACCCAAATCTACTTGGCTAAATCTGGATTGAGCATATCTGTGCTATAATGCTGCTGAGAAGTCTAAATCCAGGCTGGTGTAGTCCTGTGTTCTGGCCACACGGTCTTATCCTTTGCCAGGCAGAGGAACCAACACTCGTGACCAGGTGGAGAGTCAGTTCAGGGTACTGATTTGGCAGAACCCCTAAATTTTCCTTTTAGGTGGTTTTCATCTGGTTGGCCTCCTGAACTAGCAAAGAAGGGCATGAGGTTGGCAGTGATACCACATTGCAACTTAGGTCAGCGTAAGATGCTGTGGAGGTGCATCCTGAGCGGGCACTGAGAATGTGATGGTATTCTTATTTGCTGGTAACGTCAGGGTCATGATCTTTGAAAGTAGGTTCAGGAATCCCAAGTGATTTCATAAGAATAAGACCTCTCCAGTGCTGGAAATTTATAATTTTACTATGCTGTCTAAACCTTTTTCGAAAGCTATCAGGGTTGTTTATTTTTCTGAGAATTTAAAATTAATAAAGGAAGGAGAATGTGCATTTTTCTCTTTCAGCTGGGAGAGTTAATGGTACTTGGTGTCCTGTCTCCAAACAAGGCAGGGATGGATTAGAGGTGACTGTATGTTGCTGATGGGTTTATACACAACAACATTCTCAGCTCCAGAAAAACTGGTCCATTCCTAATGAAGTCTGCTGCCTTTTCCCTGTGAGTGAAACCAGAGAAGAAACGGGAGTTCGTTACTCAATTTGTTTTCCCTACAGCACTTACTTACCCACGCTTAGATATGTTGTGTGATAGCAATGAGACATAGCTTTGGCTTTTCTAGCTGTGTAGATGGCAAACAGAATGACAGTTTGAGCAAGTGAAACAATTGGAATATTTGGTAATTTGTAAACACATTAGTAAGAACAGAAAGCTTTTAAGTCAGGAAAATGTAAAAAGAAAAAAACGAACAAACCAGAAAATAATAAAAAAATCCTTCTAGATGCTAAGATGTGACTGAGGTGAATTAAAATACCTCTGACAACACTTCGGGGGAAATCCTTCTAGTTGTAGATAGAATTGCAAGAGAGAAAAGGACTGCAATACATAGGAGGTACTCATCCTACATGCCTGTATTGTATTGTAACCTGGCTGGACCTAGTTTAATTGTGGTGAGAGGGGAAATAAACAGAACAGTAAGAAAGGAAGTGGAATTTAAAAGTACAAAAAAA
>BOSO01016359.1:0-10801 GCA_018403395.1 Gorsachius goisagi
GCAGCTCGGGCTGTGTGATCGCGGCTCGGGGGGAGCGATCGCTGCTCGGGACGGGCTGGGCATCGGTCAGCGGGTGGTGAGCAATTGCATTGTGCATCACTTGTTTTGTATATTCTGTATATTCTCTTACCATTATTATTATTACTATTGTTATTCTTCTCTCTTATTAAACTGTCTCTATCTTAGCCCACGGGTCTTATTTTTTTCCCCAATTCTCTCCCCCATCCCACTGAGGTGGGGGGGGAGTGAGAGAGCGGCTGCGTGGTGCTTAGTTGCCAGCCGGGTTAAACCACGACAGCTGCGATCCTGAGCAAGAGATCATGATCTCACTTTGATGCTGTACAAGAACAGGATGAAAATACAGTCCCTATCTCCAAAAAGTGTGTGTACTCTAAACGTTAGACAGCCAGTAGATGCATGTAGATAAACAAATGAACACAATGGAGATCTTGTGGAAGCACACTCAGAATGAGTGACAGGACTCTTCTCTGCATCCTAATCCCTGGGTTGAGATTTTTGTTTCCATCTTGACAAGGAAGACTTTTCCAAAGAGAACAAAGAAGGAGCTCTGTGGCTGTGCATGGGGCATCTTCCAAGTGCGAGGGGTGCCAGAGGAGAGCAGGAAGGTCGTGGTTATAAGGCTACAATCAGAGCCCAGAGAGGGAGAATCATGGGAGAGGCAGGCTGGAATCCATTCTGTTCTTTGAGATCTAATCTTGGTTTCATGCAAACAGCTGTCAAAACTCCCAGTGAGCTGGACAGGACCCAGCGGGAACAGCAGAGGCCTGGGGACCAGATGCCATCCTTGAAGCTATTTATTGGACATTCCAGGCATCTGGTAGGCAATGTGTCAGGGTGGTTGCCTGAGCGGCAGCAGCTGGCAGGCTGCACTTTGTTCCCATTCCCAAATTCCTTTGTGGTTGGGCCTACTGACACATGCATACCAGCTAGAACCTAGGTGGCTCCACACCAGCTATGTCACATATGCATTGCTCCTTGGCAAATTTTGTTGTGGAACTGGGAAAGGGGGTTGGATTTTAGGATGATAGTGAGGAAAGATCGTGAAGATGTAGGGAGCACAGGAAAGAAAGGGATAGCTGAGGCTACTGCTGTGAGAGGCAGGGGATGTGGGGAGGAACTGAGGGGGTTATGGTATGGAGTAGGTAGGGAAGTTGGGGGACCATGGGGTGCTGCATTGGGGATATGGGTGAGGTGGCTTGACTGCAGTCTGAGGGTGACCTATATTTGAGATCTATAGTATTGTGTAGGAAAAATCAGTAAAAGGCAGGGACATGGCAAGGACATTGCAACAGAGGGGAAAGGGATAAGCAAGATGTGTACAAAAAGATGGGGAGGTGATTATGAAGGATATGAGGACATTGTGGAGTGTAGGAGGTATGGAGGAAAAAACATGTATTATGGAAAGGCTTGCATGTTGGGAAATCAAGACCCTTCATGGCCTACTCTGTATCTTGAATTGAGGATTCTTTGAGCATTGTCCACAGAGACTATATCCAATCTTGCACCAGATGCTGTGTCTAGAGTAAAGTAAGGTTTCTTTCCTTATTTTGAAATAACAGTATGCAGTCTAATAGCCATGGCACAAGCCACATGCTTTCAGGGAATGGATAAAGTATGCCAGTCAGAACTAAACCAATTATAACTTAATTTTCAAAGATTTGTTTTAATTTACCACAGTGGTGTATGCTCCATGCTTTTCATTTGTGCTTTGTCAGAAATGCTGAATTCCCATGCTGGCAGCTGAAAGTACCACACTCTTTTGAGGAAGGGTGGCTTGAAAGACATAGTTGCTTCTTCAATTGAGGAATGGAGCAGTGACTAGAAGATTACAGAGGAAGGGCAGTGCTCTGTTTCCTGACATATCTGCCATGCCTGTCACTGTGGTGTCTAAGTGACATGTAGTACACCAGCACTACAAGGAACATGAATGCATTGCCACCGCCTTTGTAACTGGTTATGCCCTTGTTTACTGATGACTTTGATCAGCAGTTTTGCTCTGGATTGACTTAGAATACCAAGCATCATTAATTAAAACTAAAGTTAAGAAAAATGTTTTTGTACAAAGAAACATCAGTGCTGGTTAAGACTGAAGGTCCTGCAAAGAAAGATGAGAATAGGGTCTGATTCTAGTGTGTGTTTGATGCTGAACAGATCCCACACAAGGATTGTTTTCTTACAACCTTTGTGAGTAACACTAAGCTATTGTTTACTCTCTTTTGGCCTTAGTTTCTTGCCTCAAATTCCTACCTTTGTACATGTCCTGAGAGGATGAACATATCAAAGACTGTGAAGTTCTTTACTATGTTACAGGTAGCCGTAAAACATATCATTCCCTTGGATTATTTTTTATTAAGTAGGGTAAATCAAGCAAAGAAACTGAGGATGGAGCATTGCTACCAGAAGCCCTATCCTTCAGCAAAGACAACCCCTTGGTCCCAAGCCCCAGACATGAATGAAATCCTCTGCTAACTTTGACTTTGATAGAGTTATAGCAGCAGAGAACTTGTCTCAGTCTCCAAAGAGACTCTACTCCAGGTAATCACATAGTTTTAATTCCCCTGCTGCATGTTCATGCTGTAATATGAGCTGCAGGCTTCAAACATGTACCGTAAAGTGCCCAGGTGAGAAAAAAATTCTATGATTGACTTTTTGTAGGCACTTAACTTGCAAGGGGATGTTTATGTAAGATACAGTAGGGACCTGTTCTCCTAGCTAAGAATTGCACTTTGAAATCAAGGGTGTTAAACTTTGGCTTGTCATCTGTCATAACAAATTTTTTTACTCTTTTTTTAACACCCAGAGTCATTGCTAAACCTACATAATCCTGAAATGTAACTTTTAAGTGTGATTTATGATTATTATTAGATATATTGTATCAAGTTGCTGTTGTAAACCCCCTTGTTTTCCTAGGAAGGTGGGGCTGTAAATATCCTGGGAACAGGAGAACTGGGATGATACTGCACAGTTTGTTCTAAAAACTTTTTCATTTAAAAGCCAATTAGAAGAAATAACACCAAAAAAATCCCAAACACCTCAACAACTGTCACATAAAAAACCCCCATTGTAATTTTTAGTTATATAATGGCAGTAGATAAAAACCCCCCAAAACCAGAGCACAAAACAGCCTGTAGGAGCCAGAAAAAGAAGGCACAGATTCAAGTTTTAACTGTGAGAACAAAAAGCTTTCAGTGTCCGTCAGCTTCCCCAGGTGTGAAATGCATAGACTCTAAATTGTAACAAATCATATGGATCTTTCGCCCCTTCCCCTCATTCACAGGGGACATTGTGATAAAATGAGAATACTGCAGATATTTTACAAAATAAATGTATTAATGCCTCAGACAGTGGTTTGAAGCTGCCAAAGGTCTGGATTATATTCAGGAGATTGTAGGAAGTCCAGCCAAGGTTAACCCACCATAGTGAAAAAGAAAAACAAATGCTTTTCCAGCATAAACCTTTGTAGTAGTGTTTTCATTTCAGGGCTGCCATTTTGCTATAACCCTGGGATAGGAGCTTGCAGTCGAGTGTGCATGAATGCGTGTAGCAACTTGCCTAAAGCCTTTACTGACAGAAAAGCATCAGTAAGTGCTCCTGGGTTGGATATGTACAGCACTGGGGGAGAAAATTCCTTGCTCATGGCTGAGGAAGAAAAAGCGTTGCTGTCCTGGTTTCAGCAGGGTAAGCATGACAGCCATGGGTGAGGCCGTGTTGGAGTGAGTGGCTGTGTGTTGCTTAGTTGCCAGCCAGGGTTAAACCATGACAGTCGCCTTTCTCCCAACCTGGATCCTGTACATAGGTCATCCTATTCCCATCAAGCTATCTGGACACTGCTTCCTCTCATAACTGATATTCCCATTCTGAATTCCCATGATTACGTAGCAGTTTGAAATAGGTCATGATGATAGAATTTTGTCTGCTCTTCAACAGGCTTGCTTAGAGGTATTTTGTGTTTTGTGTGCCAAGGAGGCATTGCGTTAGCATGGACCGTCTACAGAAATATTTCAGGGAATATTTAGCTTTCTTCTCTAGCCAAAACCAGGACAAGGGAAGAGAGAGTAAGGGCAGCCCTTGACTGGGGAAAGAAGGGCTGTTCTTGGGGAGAGGGGTCCCACCAAGTGGGGCTGGAAGGGGAGGTGGGGAGGCTGTACAGATCTCCAAGAGTGCTCTTTGCAGGGATGTACCTTGACAGTAATTCTGCCGCAGTAAATCTACAGCCCTATCTGCTGGGAGGAACCAGGAGTTCAGTCAGGGTTCAAGTGTTGTCCTCAGTCAGCCGGGGCTTTCCTGGCATTTTCAGCAGGACTTTTGAAGTGTTTGACTCCAAAGTGCTCTAATCACAGGAAAAGGACAACAGGAAACCTCATGTCAGGAGAGATGGTCAGTGGGAAGGGCTGGCCTAGCAGAAGTAAACAAAAATATTTTAATTGCCTGTGAGAATACTGAACAGGAAAGTGGGAGGGAGAGCTGGCAGTTTTGTAGTCATTGAGACTGCTGAAATGTCCCTAGGAGGTCAGAAGAGCATAGTGGGATTTTGGTGTCCTGATCCATTTTCATGTTTATCTTTTTGAGTAATCTTCTGTTGAACAGCTGAATACCTCTGCACTCCAGGAATATGCAAGCTGAGTGCTGAAATTACAGTTCTGTCTGGTCCTTTTATCATTGCACTGGTAAATAACCTGAGGGCCTGACAAAATCGGTTCCGGTGTCTTCACTCAAATATGCAAATATGTAACTTTTTTTTTTTGAGAAATGGATACAGTATATTTGACTGTGACCACAATTCAGTGGTTATGTTAAAAGTAAGGACCCTGTTTGTGTAAGACAAAAACCAAACAAGCCTAATTTTCCATTGAGTAATGTCATAGACATGTTTGCACACCAAGTGCTTAAAAGCACACCATGTTCCATATAGACAAAATTTGAGGAGTAGATATAGCAGTTTGGTTTTCTTCTGGGAAGGTGTTTTCTATCCAGGCTATGTTATAATATATATTATAATATATAATAAAAATAATATATAATAAACCAATTTAACAATAAAAAAGCTCAACAGCGCAGTCCAAAATTATGAATAATTTTCATTAGTTTGAGCTAAATAGCTCAAGCTTAAGCTTTTTTTTCAGCTTAAATTTCTTGGACTGCTGAGCAGGAGATCCATCAAAAAAATGAAACAGAATAATGCTCCTCCCCAGTTCTATGAAATCTCTGTCAGGGCCAAAATTTTGAGTGAATGTATTATATGAAGAAACAGCTTTCATCTCATACAGAGGCTCTATCGTGCTTCAGAAAGAGTTTTGGATTCATCTAAATTTTTACTTCTTAACCATGAGTACACAGCCTCAAACAGCTTGTTGTGAAGCTAGTAGTCTGTAATCACATTGGGTCAGGCCAGAACCATTCCAACAATATTGTTATATATTTATTTTTGCCTTAATTTGTAACATGAGCTGAAAACCAAGAAGCCTACCCAAAAGGTTGTCAGACCTAACGCACTTTTACTGGGATGAGAAGGAAATACAGCATTGGTAACCAAATATAAGAATCAATTGTGACTGCTTAGAATCACCAGGAGACCAATTAACGCTTTTTTTTTTGGATTCATCATTATGTTTGCAGAAAGAGTCTTAAATTGGTACTTTCTTGTAGTTCAAAGTGTGGCTACATTGCAGTTACAAGGTAAGTAGAGATCAAAGCTCCCAGAACAAATAACTACATGAAGGTAAATTCCATCTGATGTAGGAAGCTCCAGAAGCCTCCAAAGAACAGCAAGCAGTTTGGCAGGGAGCAGCATGTAGGAGTGCGAGCAATAGAAAAAGGAGACTTTCAAAGGGAAAATGCCTCTCCTCAAAATGATTGAGCGAATTGGCTGGTCTAAAACCATTTTGGTATATGGGGCTGCTCTTTGCTGCGTCAGCAGCTCCATTATGAAGGTTCATTTTCTGAGGTTCATCACTTAGCTGAACCAGTGCTAATACATAGCATAGAAAAACTGTGTGTGGTATTCTCTTTGTTTGGCTGAGAATTTTAAAGGTAATTAAGGAGGAAAAATCCCACTGTGTTATATTTGGTGACTGTTTTATTTTCTTAAAGTTGGTGCTATGCACAGGAGAGGAGTTTGGAGGGTGGGAATAATGGAATTCCCCTCATTGCTTCCATGTTCTTGTTGAGACTTTTCAGTGGTAGTTGGACAATGAGAAACCTGTATTTAAATAAATAACTCTGGAATTGAAGTCCCAGATTTGATGTAATTTGTGCTTAGATGATATTGTCTCTAATTTAGATTTTGACACTAAAGTAGAGGGGACTTTTTTTTTCACCTAAAATACAAAAAAAAGGATCCAGGCCATGACTAAACTGTTATGGTGTTTCAGCTGTTTTCTGAACAAATCATTGTTTCATTTATTCATGCTGAAAAGCACCAATGAAATGGGTAAGTGACAGCTGAAGAAGCCATAAGTTTGCATTGGTTTGGACTGGATATAAGGAAGAAATTCTTTACAATGAGGGTAGTGAAACACTGGAATGTGTTGCCCAGAGAGGTAGTAGAGGCCCCATCCCTGGAAACATTCAAGACCAAGTTGGACGGGGCTCTGAACCCTGTTATGGTGGTTGGCATGCATAATTTCCATAACAGCTGCCACCTTCTTGATCTAGAGGCGAGTACCAGAGCCCAGTGATTTTTTACATTTAACATCCATATGGGAACAAGAAAAACTATTTCTACAAAAGCAAAAAAATTCTAGGCAAGTCATGCCCCGGGAGGTGGCGGGTCACTGTCAGGGCACGGTCTTTGTCCCCGGGAGCCAGGGTGGGCACCATGGCTGTGTGCAGCCCTCCCTGAAGCTGGGCGAACAACATGGGGAAGGCGAGTGAGTCTTTCCTTCTTCCCTGCATGCAAGGCCATTTTTAAACCCAGAAAATCTGGTGTTTAGGTGAGTTTGACATTTTGACACCAGCTGACAAATGCCAGGAAGCACACATTTTGCGCTGACCCTGCAGACCTTGCTAACTCCCACATGTTTGTTTTCACAACAGTGCAAGCTAAGGACTGAATTTAACTTACAAATTTCCTGGCTTTTCTCAGTTTGCCTTACAGCCATAACATAGTTTGAACATGTTTCTGTATTTAATATTAATTACAATAGCTATCTTCTGGCTATTTACAATAGTCATCTTCTAATGAGTAGGAAAGTGTACAAAGCCTTTCTGGAGGGGGAACATAAGGTGTTTGAAATTGGTAACAGGCACAAGGGCTGTTGGCAGAGGATCATTTATAATAAATTATCTTTTTGGTTTTACTCATTAAGAGGTCAGTTTCATAAAAAAGAGTACTTTTTACTCTTTTAGATGATCTTGTCACAGAAAAGGCTATTCTTTTACTTGCTGCCTTGCAGAGGCAGAAGGTGAATCATTTGTATCAAAGAATGATTATGAAGCATGTCTTAAAATAAAGAGTACATTTGTTGGAACACATAAAGGAGGGACTTTTACTTGGTTCACTTTGATGAATTTGACTGTAGCATCTCTTGATGGTTTTTTTTTCCCCTCTACTTGAGGTCTGAGTATAAAAGCTTGCCGTTCCCTTGGAAGGTAATGGGAGGTTCATTACATGAGCTAGGCAAAATTCATGCTTCCCTCGAAGCCAGTAGTATTACTCACTGGAGATGACTTCCTAGCAATGTATTATCGCAGGACTCAAGCTGCATCTAGAACAGCATTTTATATGCAGTAAAATGAGAAAGACTTACCTCATTGCTCATTCTGAAACCATTGTCTTTTGTTACAAATGTGGTTGTCCAGGAATTAATAAAATTAAAGGGAGCAGGCAGAAAAAATATGTCATTAGAAAAATGCTGAAAGTAGACAACTCAGAATGACTCTGAACTATGGAGTCCTGAATGCCACAGCTGTTGAGTCACAGGCACTGTTGTGACCTTCCTCTGTGCTTCTGAACAAGGTCTTGGAATGTTGTATCAAGTGTGGTGCATTCCCTTCCTTATAGTCTTTTCTCTCATGTGATATATCCATAGGGTACAGGAGAGTTTATGTGTTAGAACTACTTCCTGTGCAATTCTTCTACCTTCTGATTAAATTAGCTCTTTTTTTCTTCTTTTTCTTTTTCTATGTTTTCAGTGGGACAAGATTCCTTCAGGCCTTTGCTGAGATGGATTTAATAGAGCTGCTTTGTAGAGAAATTATTTCTCCACTCTCCTCCATGTCAGTCAAGAGGAGTTGCCTAGAAAGCTTAGAGAAAGAGTCCCCCACAACTGGCTTAGTTTCTGAAGCTAAATGACTTACCTTAGTGCAGCCATCCAACTCCCTGATCTTCTCTGGAGTTGTAATGTGCTGCACAAATTCAAGTCATGTTTTCATCTGGCACAGATCTTACATTATTTTACAATATAATGACTATTAATACAGAATATTAAATGATAAACAGACTCCACATGACATGTTCTAATGCTCTGCTTCTGCCATTATTGGTACTTGATTGTTTCGACACAGCTATAATTCACTGTTATTTAGGCCACAGACAGTCTCAGTGGTGCTGAGTGGTACCATGCTGAATGGCCCATGTGAGGGAACATTGTGCCTGGGAGCTGGATGAGCTGATTTCCTGGAGGAGGAAGTTTTTATTCTCCCAAGCACACATCCTGACCCATCTTGCCAATCCTGGCAGGGCAGAGAGCTGGCACAGGGCTTGACACTGCCTACAGAGATTGTGCTCAGATGCTAGAGATATAAAATTACATTTGCTTGTTAGCCTCCTGCTGGCAGAAGCTCTGTTTCCCTTTGTTTTGAGCTAAAGTGTCCCTTTCCCTCTCTCAGCTCTTAGAGGTTTCTCCATAAGAACAAAATAAGGGGTTTCTCCATAGAAGAAAAGGGATTTTGAACAATTGCTAGAGTTACAAAGGAGTGAATGACAGGCTTCATCTGCCTGACAAACCACTGGAGTGAGGAGCCTTTGAGTGTGCAAATAGAAATCACTGTGCTGGGTGTCTGTGGAGTTACTCTGAGTTCATTAGATCTCTTTTCAGTAAATTAATGATCCTGTTTCTAATTCAGTTGGTTCCAGTCACAATTCTGCAGAGTTTGGGACAGATCACTGTATTTCTAAACTAATCCTGAATGTTACTTGGGCCACTAAATTTTACTTGCAGGCTGGTGTTTGTCTGAAGTTAATATCTTTCAGAATTTGCTTCGAAAAGGCATTTGGGCTTGATTTAAAAGCACGGGGAGAGGAGAATCTAACCTTCCTTTGGTAGCTTGTTCCAGAGGTTAACAACCCATGTTGTCAGCCATTTGTATTTTGAGTATATCTGGCTTTACCTTTTAGCTATTGCTTCTTGCTGTGCCTTTTCCCATTAAATAAAAAAGTGTTTTAGCATCCAACACTACTCACTCTATTAGAGTTTTTCACAGCTGTACTTTTTTTTCAAATTACTTTTCTGATTCTTTGCTGCCTCTCCTCCAGTTTTCTGATGTTCCCGTAAAAATAGAGTAGAACACTGCTCCCAACAGCACTTTATACTCTAGGAAAATGGATTCTTTTTTTTTAATTTACTAGCCCCTGTTTATGAGATTTCAATAACATTGTTATCTCCTAAGTTAAGAAAAACCAATTTATTTCTGAAAGATTACATGTTCAGCACTCAAGATTACTTCAGTGCTGAAAGCTGAGGGTTTGAACACCCTGCTTCCTATCCAAAATGCTGCCTGCAGAACCAGGGATTGTCAGAGGTTAGAGGATGGTGAGTTAAGTGAGAAGAACAAAATAAGGCTTCTTCAATTTCACAGAGAAAGAAACTGGGTTTGGACATTCAGAAGTTATTGTAGTATTGAAATAACCTGGATAATCAGATGCCTCGGCACAAAAGGCTTGTGTGATTGCAAAGTGTTGTTAGTTTTAAGAAGGCAAAAATTTTGGCACTCATTAGTCTAATTTTTTTTAGGGTTCAGGCATGTTCACCTAGGGATCTCTACTTCAAGAATCTGTAGGTACTATGAAATTTTTGCCCAAACCTAGAGCCAAGTTATAGAAAAGCTTTAAAGCAATCAAAAGTAATTCTTATGGGACGAGCATTCATCCAGGACCCTACAGACCTAGTTGATAAAGGCAGTTTGCTGCTTCATCTCGCTAGGTCTCTGTCTGTCTTGTTTCCCTCTTGCACAGTTTGTTTGCTTTGTGTCATTTCATGAAGAATCTGTATAGTTTCTGGTATATAGGGCCTTCCAGTGCATCAAGGACTACCTGGAATGTTAATGTGGACATACGGGATGAGATTGTGGGCTCCCTGTGACCTTGAGGCTGCCCATAAGGCTGTCAGATCTGGGAGGGGTGGGGGCTGAATGTGTCAGAGGGGTGTGTTGAGGTGATGATGTAGGGTTCTGCTGCACTGGTCCTGCTCCAGAATGGTACCAGAAGAGAAACCTCTTAGGGCAGCATAGGCTTTGTACACGCTGGGAGGTCTTACTGATCACACTGTGATGGTTAAATTGTTGTAGTCATATGGGTATAAGGAATTGTCCTGGTTTCGGCTGGGACAGAGTTAATTTTCTTCACAGAAGCTAGCATGGTGCTGTGCTTTGGATTTAGTACTAGAAGAATGTTGATAACACACTGATTTTTCAGTTGTTGCCAAGCAGTTCTGAGACTACTCAAGGACTTTTTGAGCTTCTCCTGCTCGGCCAGGTGCATAAAAAGCTGGGAGTACAGCACAGCTAGGACAGCTAACCCAAACTGTACAAAGAGCTATTCCATACCATATAACGTCATGCT
>BOSO01016360.1:0-12723 GCA_018403395.1 Gorsachius goisagi
CCTTCCAACCCAAAACATTCTATGATTCTATGATTTGCGAAAAAAGAAGTTTTGAAATGATGCTACATTCAGATTAGGGCCATAGAATGGAATGGTGTGCAGAATGGAAATCAGGAGCAAAAAACTGTGCATAGGAGACCCCTCAGCCTGCACAAAAGAAATACCCACCCCTAGCCTCTGCAGTCTCTGCTATCCAAGCCATGCCCTGGACAGGGATAGCCCTAGACCAAGTTTCCTCTGCCTACAACCCTCTCCCTGATTTTTAGAGCAGGGTAGCTCTGATGGCTGGGCTGAGCTTACATGGCACAGCAGCACACCAACATCCTTTTGTGTACTCTAGCAATAAACAGAAAAACATGCAAAAAGGCCAAGAGATTTCCATAGCTGCCAAACCCTACTTTCAGGGCTCTGCCTCCTCTGCAGAACTGGGTAATAACTAGGACCAAGTGAATAATGTATACATTTTCTGCTAATATTGATTTGAATTTTTAAATGAACCCACTCTGGCTGTTGTTGCACCTGTGTAGTTATCACAGGAGCCAGTGAACTCTCAACCAAAGGGAAAAGGCAAAAAGATTAACTCGCTCTAGTCCTCCACCCATTACGATGAGACAGCCTGGAAACGAAGTTGTTTTTCACAACTCCATGTCCCTTGTATGCTAAAAATTCCCTATATTTTCGCTGGTCACTGATATTCTATTATCCGAACATTGTTATATCACTGCCATTTACATTGCAATATTTAGCAGTTTGTAACAATATTAGCTACTGAATATCTAATAGCAATTAAACATGTATTCTCACATCAATGCTTTTTTAAACAACAAAAAAAAAGGCAGGAAAGAAAAAGAAACAGAAAAAAGGAACACAGCCTGACTTACACCCTCTTAAAAAAGGGGGTTTTGGTAAGCTAAATAGCATGAGTTCCAATCTGAGACTCAGCATCCCTACAATTTGGGATCTAAGGGAAGACGGCACTCTGTAGCTATAAGTCAGTATAGAGCAGCTGAGAAACAGAGCCCTTCAGCAGGGGTGCAGGAAGCGGCTTCCGAGCATCTGGGAGCCTACAGGCTGCACGCTGCCGAAACAACGCTCCTTTGTCAGGCCACATTCATCTTCTCCTTTCCCATTCCCCTGCACAGCCAAGCAGCTTGCTGGATGCCATACCACGAGATGCAAGCAGCAGAATCGAAGCACCGCATCGCATATACTCCTTGCTTTTCTTCCCAGAAGGCCGGCAGAACCCTGGGTACAGCGAGAGGGTGGTGAAGCCCAGCCCCGTCTCTCCCAGGTATCAGGCACCCCCTGCTTCCCCTTACACAAGTGACAGCCGGGAAGTGGGAAAGACCCTGTTCCTTCACATGTGTATTGAACTGCTGGCAAAAGGCCAGGCAGATCTCAGCGGGGCAGGTGTTTCTTTTTTAGGTCAAATCTTCTCAGGCTTTTTTTTTTGTTGTTTTCTGTTGGAAAGCTCTCTGCGTGCGTATCTAGTGCAGCATTTCAAAAGCAGTCTGCTAGAAGAAAATATGCTCTTGACATGAAGCAAACTTTACAGTCCCCTTTGATATGTCAAATTATATCAGTGAATATCAACAATATTCTCCAAAACACAGCATGTTTTTAATACTTAAAGTTCTCAGCAGAAGTGTGCCAAACTTGCTCTGAACAACTTGCTAAAAAATAAAATAATTAAAAGACGGAGTTTTGCAGATGTTTTTCCAGGTCTGCCAGGTTTCCTGGCAAATTATCTGTGTACATGAGTTATTAGGTTACTGAAAGTAAAACATACTCAGCAAATCTAAATCAGTGAGTCATATAAAAGACAAACCAATTATTTTCTTTTAGGACAGAAGAAAATAAAAGTCTTGTTTAATTTCTCCTCCCAGTGGGACTTGGATAGGTCGGGAAGGTGAGCTGGTACAGACACACTGAATTATCTCAATATTAAGCCCAGGCAGATTGCCATGATTTGATGAGTTTCTCTTAGAGAGCCTGTCTATAAAAAATGATGTCATGGTATCCACTAGTCAGTGCCAGGATTTGTATTAACATTGATTCACCCTTGACGCTGGACAAAGTACTCAGAAACATTGAGCTCCTCATGACGACTTTCTCAAGGGTTTATTACTTGTTGTTGGACTGGTTGCCACCAAATGATCCCTCATTTGATCATTCTATTTATTATGAAATGACTGACAAGACAGAAAGCAGAAAAATGGCACCGTTGTTCACCTATTTCCTCTTCAACCACAATGGCCAATATCTTCTGTCAAAAGGCAGTGGTGGCAGTGACAAGTCAATTGAGCTTTTTAAAAATTTTTAGACAACACCTACTTAGTTTAAGATGAAAGGGAGTCTGTGCTCCTCAGATTTCCTATGATTTCTTTTCTGAATACATTTGCACTGGAAAGATTAATGGATTATGTTTTGACACATAATGAAAAGAACTCTCACAGTACAAAAGTATGGAGCTCATCAAGCAACAGTAAAATTTAATTAGTACCTGAGATGTCTAAAATGTAGAACTTTAATTCATATTAAAAAAAAAAATATCCAAAAACTCCCAGCACCCTTACAAAAGTGAGTATGACTTAGCTGATTTTCAACACAGTGAATTAGAAGACTGTTTTAAACTCCTGTGTTGAGCGGCTTCACAGACAACATTCATTATCTATAGACCACTATAAGCTGGAAAAAGCAAAGTATATCTCCTTCAGCCAAGTCTCGGTGGAACAGAATATAAAGCCCATCCTCCCAAATGATACAGACCTGATGATAACCTGCCTTTCAGTCTTTCTACATACACAACGAGGGTGTAAATCACTAAGAAACCAAAAGAGCAGATTTCTTTCTTTTTAATACACTCTACAACAGTGTGTATGGATAGTGCAAAACAGCGCTGTGAGAATAAGCCAGGTCATAATATATCAACACATTGCTACAGCTCAACAGGAAACACAGGGACTATGCTCATTTACTCCACTTGCGAATTTGCTTTACACAATATATTAACCTAGGGCTGTTTCAAACCTCTGTTAAAAAATTGAAGCTCAACTTGCAGTTTTTTCTCCTGGTCTATATTACAGAGAAGCCTTGCTACCCCTTTGTGAACTCAGGGTTGTTGGTTTCTTTCTTATTACTAATTTTATTTGTTATTATACTTCCTGATTTATTTCATCAAAAAATGGGAGTTCAAAAAGACCTCAAGATAGGCTGTTGAACCAATAGTTCTGGCCTAAATGGAATTAGGAAGTGATAGGATCTTGCCACAAATTCAATTTCAGCTCTCTCCAGTTGCCAGCTCAACACCGAGGGCCTCCCAGTTTTGTTGTGTTTCTCTGCATGCCATAGAAGAAAGCAAAGAGGCCCGAGAGAGAATTTCAACAGGGGACACAGAAAATCATATCTGTACATTATGTTGGCTTTCACCAACAGACACCCAAGATCATTGCTGATGTATCCAAGACTGAATCTAAGGAGCCGAAGGCTTCCTGGGCTCTTTCTCTAATTCCTCATTTGAGATTTTGCCTGCATTTTGTTCCTTTCTTGACATCAATGGCTGGCCATTAAGCATATAGTGCTCTGTGAAATGGGTTTGGAAGTATATTCTTAAAAAAACTACAACATAGCAGAGACGAAAATTGCTAGCTAGGACCAATAATAGCATTTCCACCACCATAAGCCCTGCTACTGGGCCTTATTTATTACAAGACATATATCCAAGCTAAACAGAGCTTTATATTTTTTAAACAGTGCTGAACTCATGCCTTATCCTTTCTCACACCTTTCATTCATGTTTACATGGCTGGATGTTTCTAATAATTGCACTTTTACAAGTTGCTGAGAACGGCACCATACCCCAGTTAACATTCGCAGAATAGTGCTCTAGAAAATAGCACACAAAATATATCCATGTGTCTGCTACAGTGACTCACCGGAGCTGGAATATCTCTCTAACGGTGCTTTTTAGAAAGAACATTTTTGGATCTGTTTCAGAAAGTGGTGTGCTAGTGGTTCGACAGGTAGTTAAATGAATGCTTTTGTTCCACCTCTAGATAGATTCATAAAATGAATAAATTACTATCAACCTTTCTCTTCTAGGCAGCAGTACCCCTACTCACTTCTCACCCTTAGGACAAAAGTGAAGACTGATGCTTCCTATTACTTTTCTGTAACTAGTTTCTTGTACAAATGGTACAGAATAAGCAGAGTAAACTTATTCGAGATCTTCCTCCTTATGTGTCAGGAACACATGCAGAAACACATTTCTCTGATGTCCAGAGACTTGTTAGACATCTGCATGACACACAACTTCAGTTAAAGGACTACCTTGCTTAAAGCAACACTCTTAAAATCAACCTCTGTGGTGTTTGTGAGGTACTGAGCAGGCTGGTTTTTGTGGGAGAGTCAATTGTTTTTAATATAATGTAGACACAGGGGAAGAAACCGCTTATAAAAGTGTTAGCAGGGAGCTACAGTGTTTGACTTGACATGCGTTAATAGTTCAAGTTAACCACAATAAAATATTCTGTGGTTACTATTTAATGCATGGAAAGGTCAAAAATCCTTTTCATGTGAAACCTGTTGTAGCTGACATCAAAACTTAGTGAGAAAGATCAAGGGTCTGATAGAACCCTGAAGAGCTGTTAGCTGAGGCTTTAATAAAGACCTGCCTCCTGATCTTACTGTCCTGTAAATAGTGTTCATCACAGTGTGGCCTTTTACTTGGCAGGATAAGCAATGATGTTCAACATTACTCGCACGGGCTTTTTATTTATAGACATCTCTGGCTATTAATGTCTAAACCCATCATGTGCTGTGTCATGTTCTTCATAATGCACGTATAAAACAAATAGGCCCACTGTACAGAGAAAAGCCTGTGTGTGGTATCTGCACAAGGGCTTCCAAAAATAAGTGGCATAACTAAAATGAATTAAACATGCAATTACTGTCTCTGTAGATGTATTTGGCAACGTCTGTATAAATGGAGAAAAACTGTAACAAGCCATGAAAGCCATAAGTTAAGTATAGAAAAGAGACAAAATGGGAGACTGGATGCTGTATAATGGGCAAAACAAAAACCCGAGGGATGATTTCTTTTAACAGCTGTATTTTGTAAGTGCTATGGAGCAAACTGTACCCACTGTAGCTAGCCCTGAAGGACCTTAGGCCTTTCTGTGGGGGCCTGTCATTTCTTGTCTTTCTTCTCCCCTTGTTTATTGGAAAGGCTGGTTTTCATTTTAAAGCCTAGACTCAAATAGTTCAGTTCTCCCAGACATCAGGTACAAACTGCACCACTGGATAAAAACAGCGACAAGAACAGCAACAACAAATACAGGCAAGTAGCAAGCTGACAACTGTATTATGCAAAGGAACAAAATTTTCCCACTAATAAATGCGGTCAGCAAAAAGGTCTGTAGCTGTACTGTTTGATTTTTCGTCATTAATGATGTGTGCATGCTCCAAGTTTAGGAATCAGATTTGTCCATTCAGGTTCACATATGACACTCAGAATGAGACATACATGGGAGTCTCATGGATGAGAGCTTTCCTATTGCAGCTCACCATCAGGCATAACATGATGTGAGCTCCCTTCAAATAGAAAAGAGCTGCCAGAAGTTTTAATAAGTAAGCCTTGTTTCAACATCCCCAAATTTCTTGAATAGAGTTTCTAGCCTATATGTGAAACTTCTTGTAGACCAAACATCAGCAAAGCAAATTAGGCAGGAATGTAAAAAGGAAATAATCAATAGCTCTCTTTGGTAAACCCATGTTTTATCATCCTGTGGTACTTACCTGAAGCCTGGTCTCTTCAGAAATCTAACACTTTGCACATTACCCAGCCTCTCTATTCTGTATGATAGCCAGGGCATTAAAAGTCTACTGAGGCAATGCTTGATTTCAGCACAAGCACACACTGCACATGAAGGATGTTCTCATTACTAAAGAGCTATAGGTCATGTCATTGTCATCACCCTGTTTTAGCGCTGCTCATTTAAGCAGAAATGTGTTCACTCTCCTTGCTTCCTTTCATCTCCTCTTTCTGATGCATAGGAGACCATCTGATGCAAGATTTTGTATTTCTTTTTTTTCTTTTAGGATAACTTCAAAACACCTTCCAAACAGGTTCCTACACCCCAATTAATTCAAGTTCAGTTGATAAATGCATCGGAACTCAGCTAGTCTGAAAATATTGCTTACATATGCATATACTTTGTTTCTGATCTCTGCTCAGGGCTGAAGTCTTGTTCTTCAGAGGACTCACACAGATACAGACCAATGATTTGAGTAGGTCTGGGTCAGTCCCCAGATGAATGCAAACAGCAGTGTGCTCAACTTAAGCAATTCTCTCCAACAGCTGAAACTACCCCAATGGTATCATAAAGTGGTCATTGGTTTGTGATCTAAACGCATCTGCCAGTGCCCAAAATACCACTTATTTCTTCATGTCTTCTACTACTCAGATCCCACAGCTCAGCTCCCAATCACTTTGCTCACCCAGTACTTCCTTCTGAGGGAGCACACAGAGTGGGTTACCAGACGGACGTCTACTGCAGTGACTACACAAAGTACAATGCACTGGTGAAGCCTGCAATAAATGCAACAACAAAGGATAAAAAAAAGACATGAAAGTGCCTTCAAATCATGGAAATTGGCATTTCTGTCAATCCTTATCTTTTCACCTGGTTATTATCAGGTTGGGGGAGGCTCTGGACAAGAGATAAACCCTAATCTCTTTGTACACTCTTCCCTAGGAATGAGAGCAGTAATATGTGTTATTTTACATATCAGTTAAGTGGCATGAAATGGTTAAAACCAGATGAAAATCACAGGACAACTGGTAAATTACAATGTCACTTGCATCAGTTTACTTACTGAATCTTACACAGCATCACTGAATTCTGAGTAGTGATCCACAACCAGATTTGAATAAACCTGCAGCAAAAATACTGAGACACAAAACTGTTCACAGTATAACACAACATCTATTAATCTCTCATCTATGAAATCCATTCCTTGTTCTAACAGATAAAGGTTTTGGATAATTTTATTTTGGAGGAAAGTGACTTATCAGTGAATAAATCCTTCATCCTCCTTTTATTGGTTTCAGTCACAGCTGCTATCACATCTGACCCCTGGAACCCTTTCTCTACCTACAGCAGAACACTATCTTAAATTGGATATCAAGAGATTAGGGAATTATAGCTTTTGTGAACCAAGTTTAAATTGTTTTATTTTTTCCAGAGCTAAGCAGATCTAAGGCAAAAAAAAAAAAAATACACAAGCCCACAATGTTCAGAAACAACAACTCTGAAAACAGCAGGAGTTACTGTGTTTAAGTGGTGTTTTAGTCCTTGCTTCCTGTAACTTTAGCCCTGAGATGACAGCAAGAAATTTTACATATAGCCAACAGTGATATTGTATTACTAAACTCCAAGGAATTTGGCAAGTATGAGGAAGACCATTCAGGGCAATGCTAACAACTTCTGCCAAAGCTCACAAGCAGCCCAGGAAGTGTCCCTAGGGCTAAAGGAGGTGGAAAAGGCTTTTGATGATTTCTCAGGTCTTTGATGTTAAGCCACACAGAACTGGATGTGTGTGTTCTCCTCTTTAATGTTACCCAGGAGAAGTGTTTTTCCTACTAACTTTCAGGGCAGTTCCTGAGACCATCTTGTTTGGCACTTTCCCAAATAAAAATTAAAATGAAAGCAATGACAATGTCAGTAATAAGAGAGCGCTGAAGACAAAATCCAGAAATCTGTACACATGCTGGGGAACATGCTGTTCAGAGACCAATTTCATTGGAAAAAGAAAATCCATGTAAGCCCTTGTCAAGTGAGGTACAATCACAGCGTGGATCAGAGAGGAGCTGTCACTGTGTGAGGTGGTCAGTCCTGCCCAGGGCGGACACAGAGAGAGTGTATAAAATCCTGGTAATATAGTGATGAGCCAGTCTGAAACATGTTTCGACTCTTTCCTGCCCAATACCAAAAATAAGACAAGGATTGCAGTTAAGGCCAGATCTTCTCAGCTATAATCTTTTCTCTGCTCACACTGTCCAATTTATCACCCCGGTTTCCAGCCTCAGGAGGCTTATGTGATCATGTTCATTGCGAGACTGTGCATGTGCATGGCTGTCTGCTTTCACATGTGTGTGTTTCTAACTCACGGAACAATTTCAGATCAGTAAGACAGAACATGAAAAGTCTTCAGGATAAATGAAGTTACACAACTTTAAATACCATCAGCAGCTGCATGGAGATGGATGGTCACTGCCCTGCCAGGGGGAAGAACAAGAGCCAGGCCTCGAGCTCACTGGCCATTAAGGATCACAAAATAGGAGAAGAATTTGGTACATGCCCAAGCCCCTTACTACACTAAGTTTACTTATTTATGAACCATACCCACAAAGTAAAACCAGGCTTTATTGGCTCCAGTCTCCTCGAAGCATCTTGTTCATGCAGTGTTCTTTCACTCCATGGAGTAATCCTGGAAAGGGCCTGATATCTACTGCTGCTTAGTATGAGGGACTGCATCTTGGGCTCAGAAGTGCAAACCGCGAACACTTACAAGAACAAGGTTTTGGGCTCTAGGGAACTATTAAAGTTTGATTAATCTCTGCCAAGGTAAGGAGCTGAATAATCTGGTCATCATTTAATTTCTTTCGTACATGACTGTTGCCTTCATACACTTGCCTCAGAGCAAAACCAACTTGCCTTTCATTAAGGATTAACAAGTCCCAGCCCCACTAAAAATCCTAGCACAATTTCCTGTGAATGGAATTTCATCCAATGAACCTGAAGGATACTATCCATGTGCAAAAAATGCTTCTATTATCTTATAAATGTAACTACTCTTGCTTCATAAGTAAATAATACAAGGTTATAGAGGAAAAAAAACCCACAAAAAAAAGATTAAGGTTTTTAATTCTGAACTGTGGATTATTTGATGTCGAAGACAAATATGGTTTGTCAGGTTTAGATGACAACTATAATGCTGCAGGATAATAATGAATTTATTTGTTTGAACCAGATAAAATATGAAATAAAAGCTAACTTCAAAACAGTCAGTTCAATAAGGAGATGATCTAGCAAAACTCACCTCACTCCTGAGATCAATTTTTTCTACTGGTGAAAGTTTATTGTAGACTTACATGCTATGCTCAGAAAGTACAATCTTGTTTTCAGAGAGATGGAGTATGTTCTAGACCGACTTACAACAGTGGGGGTTATGGCTCATGCTTGTCGCGTCTGAAAGCCCAGCTTTGACAAAAGGACAAACAGAGGCCAGTAAATGAGTCAGATCCCATGCAATCTACACTTTCAGAGGGGGAAAGCAAGGTTAAATTTAAAAGACCATTTTTAGTCTCAGAATCTGTGATGCTAAGTCATTTACTGCACCGTAACAGCTTTCCTTGCCCACCTATTGCCTAAGTGTTTGAGCTCCCACTGCAGTGTGGCTGGGGTGGCTCCTAATGGCAGTGTGCAAGGCGATGGCATCAACTACCATGCTCTAACTGAGGTTTAATTTAGGATGCAACCTCTTCTCTAGATTCCACACAGATCTGTTGGTCACATTTGAAAGTGATATACAAAGGGACACAGGTTATGGAAAAAGCAGTTACAGGGCTATATGTTAAAATGAGTAAGACTGTGTATCCCCATGATCCACTGAAAAGATACGAGGCCACATGACAGCTCTCCCAAAGTATACTCTTCTAAAGCGCAGTGTTACCCTAAATAAATATATCCAAATTCACAGACAAGTAGGTGAATGTTGAAATTTTCCAGGGTTTTTCAGAGCTAGCAGTAAGTTTGATCATCAAATATATTATTACTCACACTCTCTCTCAGGCCTCTGTAACTTTTGCAGGGAACAATATAGACAGGTTACAGTGCTTTTCACTGTAGTGGTAGCATTAGTAAAGATAAGATATTTGATTTCCAAAACCACACAAGAGTTCTTCTTAACATCAAGTATTTGGAGTGGCTAGGCTGGGTGCCAGACTGGGATCTTTGGAGATTTATGTCTTTTCCTCGCCCACAGACAGCAAGAGCTTATGCAGCCATCCCCTCGCAATGACCCACTCATTTGTCTCACCAGCTGTGGCCAAGAGGCTTCTTCTAAGAGGGAGAACATAGTTCATACTCAATTCGCAATTGACGGTGGCCCCCTCAGATGTTCTGATGAACAAGAGCACTTGTTGTGATCGTGGCTCTTGATTAAAAGCAATTCAGCAATAAGAACAAAGCTGACAGCACTAATTTGTTTCACACGAGCCAGCCCGAAGCTTATCTTCAATTTTTGCCACACCAGGCCAGATTTAAACTGGCAACAAACCAATAAATGTCTACACTTTAAAATGCCTAAACCACCCAACTTTATACTGAAGAACACATTTTTATTTGTCTGTAATTATTTATTTTTAAAAAAGGGAAACTACAGATTCTGAAATGCTGTTTTTCCTCCCCTTGATCTATTTTCTACTTTCTGACAGCACAATACCTCTAAAGCAGCTCAGATAAGAAAAAAAATAAAGTAAATGGCTTAGGCATTACTTCTTTTTTTAAAATTTTTTTTAATCTTGTCATCATGTCATGAGTTCCAATAATCACATGCAAGATGCAAAATAATTAGGCCCTACGCCTGTTTGTAAGCTGGGGGATAACTGAAGTGATGACAACCCAAAGCTCTTCAATTATAAGAAAAAGGTGGACATAGCAACTCAGGGAGGGCTGGATCTATTGCTAGACTGAATATTATTCTGGAATATTCATATGACCTAAGGAATTCGCCTTCATGTCCCAGCACAGGATCTGCATGGTTAGATGTTTAGTCAGGAAAACTAATAATTCCTGTATGTGTATTGGGTAAAAGATGCCATAAAGGAACTTGAGGACCCAAGCAAAGCAATTATCAGGTGAAAGGAAAAAAAGGAATCTCTTTGCTCTACTATAAAAATGAAATGATGCTCGCAGAATCAATTGGTACTAGTGGAATCAGTCAAGGCCCCTATAATGTTTGTCTTAATTCTCAAGCTTGCACATGTAGTCCCTGCACAAGAGCCTGAAGTTTCAAGAAAATTAACTCATTTTGTTTCATTCAAGAAAGCTATTTTCCCTAAGGCTTTACTGAATCTTATTACTCCCCCATTCCCCTGCTCCCTCATCTAGGTAACCACTAGTTCAGTGGCTTATTCTCTGCTGTGCACAGGAGATCCCCTACCCTCACTCCAAAACTAATCACAAACAGCAAGTTACTCCTAACCATCTCCCAGACCATTAAAGTCATTCCTGATGTTATTAAGATAGCACTTCTTTATTACTGCCCTCAAAGCATCAGTACTGATAAAGACAGAGCCAAAGGAGGCAGAAAGTGATTCCTCCTGTTCACGTTAGCAGCGATTGGCAAGGGAACAGAATTAGACGCATGGCACAACTCTCTGGCCTGGAATGCTACAAACAGGAAAAGAGGCTTTTTTTTCCCTTCTAGCCCCAGCACTGCCTGAACCTCAATGGTGTAATTCATCATGAAAAAAAAACCCCACCCCACAAAAACCCCCACCAACACTAAAAATGTCCCTCTTCAAACCAAAGATAATTAACATGAAACATTAGTAACTTTATCTGTCCAAAGAAATTAAGTCTGATCACTCAATTAAAAATAAATCAGATAACACACTCCAAACTGATTCCAATGAATTAGTACTCAGGAGTTTCCGATTAATTGCTGCCAGCCAGCCAGAAAACATGTCTTCTGTAGTGTTAATTTTTGTTCAAAAAGAAAATTACACTTCCAAAGAAAACATTTCTGTGTCTTTAGCACTGTTATCGGAAGCGTCTTATTACACAAGGTTAAAACAACTGGCATTTTGCACTGCAAAGACAGATCAGATGAGAGAGAGGAGTTGTGGGAGAAGAGGAAAGTGAAAAAGCTGTCTCCTTATCTTGGTATTAAACCATAAAAAGCAATTGAAACTTTAATCATGTCATCTTTCAAAAAAATAAATGGGGCGGTAGGGGGGGATCTTCAAGAGGTGCAAAAGATTTTTTCTCATAATAGAGATTAAATGATGTGCTTGGATGGACAGAAAAACAATGCTGAATTTCACCAAACTTCAAAACATAGTTATAATCTGCAAACACCGTTACATTTGCCTATGGCATCATTTTGCTCAAGACAATAACATTCATGTCACCCCTTTGCAGAAGAAATGGGAATGCTAGATAATGTGGCCATAAAGGAGATGATACACTGCCTACGGTGCCTGAAAGTAGGCGCAGAGCTGGATCTAAGATGTAGCTGGAATTAGGACAGAGCATGGCTGAGTTCTCAGTGTGCAGCAAATACGGGTGCCTCAATTGCTGAGGTTCATTCAACAAATGGTCAGCAAGGACCCTTCCTAGCTAGAAGAAAAGGCCTTATCAACAGTGGAGGCACAAAACAGGGAGGAAAAATCTTAATCATTCTGGGATAGCTATGAAACCAGCTTCTGAAAACAACAGCCTGCCCTTCTGGCAACACAGCTTTAAGCACTCAGATCCACTTTTGTACTGACCCAGTAAGAAAAGAATTCGCCTGGCAGAGCTAAACAAAATAATTTCTATTCTTTCTTTAACGATAACAATACATTACACTGTCATCGTGCTTTATTCTGTCCATGAAATGACTTGCAACATTAGCTAATTCATAGAATCATAGAATCATAGAAGGTTTCAGGTT
>BOSO01016362.1:0-13497 GCA_018403395.1 Gorsachius goisagi
CCTCCCTCGGGTCTCCCCCCACCCCCCAATCCCCAGGTCTTAGTGCCCGCCCTCCCCCCCCCGTTCTCCCCCCCCCCCCCCCAACCCCCAGGTCCTAGTGCCCCCCTCCTGGTTCTCCCCCCACCCACGTCCTAGTGCACCGCTCCTGGTCCTAGTGCCCTCCCCCCTCAGGTCCTAGTGCCCCCCCGCCACGCCTCCGCCTTCCCCAAGGCCTCTAACAGCGACACCCCCATGCCCCCCCCTGCTCCGCTCCATCCAGCGCTGAGGTCCCCACCCCGCCAGGGTCATCGCCCCCTTAAGGCCGTGCCAACCTCGGGGGGGGGGGGTGCGCGCTGTGTGACGTCCTCCCCCGGGGCGGGGGGCGTGGCGCGGCGTGTGACGCGGCTGTGAGCGCGGCGGTTGCGAGACGCTAACATGGCGCCGGGCGGCGGTTGGCGGCGCGGCGGCGGTGCCGGGGGGGGATCCCCGTCGCCTCCTCCTCTGCTGCTGCTGCTGCCGCCGCTGCTGCTGGCGCTGCCCGGCGGGGCGGTGTCCTCGGGGGACAGCGTGATCCTGGGCATGCGGCTGGAGGAGAGCACGAAGCCGGTGGCGGGGGCTCCGGCCCGCGGGCCCATCCGCGTCACGGAGGGCAGCGAGGTGCTGCTCCGCCTCTACGGGCTGGGGCTGGGCCCCCGCACCGGCGAACGGGTGGCCTTCGCCGAGCTGCGCCCCGCCGCCAACGCCTCGGTCCCCAACGGCACCTGCCCCGAGCGCTCCCAGGACCTCCTGGTGCAGCCCGGCCCCGCCGAGGCCCACGACACCTCGGCCCTGCTCCGCGTCCGCGTCCAGCCCCTGCGCAAGGACGAGAAGGCCAAAACCTACGTCCTCTGCACCCAACGCCGCCCCGGCCAACCCTGGTTGGCCCACCAAGGCCCCGACGGACAGATCGTGGTGCTGGAGGAGAAGAAGTCGCTGTTGCCCCTTTGGCTGCAGGTGATCCTCATCGCCGGGCTGCTGGTGCTGTCGGGGATGTTCAGCGGGCTCAACCTGGGCCTGATGGCGCTGGATCCCATCGAGCTGCGCATCGTGCAGAACTGCGGCACCGATAAGGAGAAGCGTTACGCCCGTATGATCGAGCCCATCCGCCGGAAGGGGAACTATTTGCTCTGTTCCCTGCTGCTGGGGAACGTGCTGGTTAACACCACCCTCACCATCCTCCTCGATGACCTCATCGGCTCCGGCATCGGCGCCGTCGTCGCTTCCACCATCGGCATCGTCATCTTTGGGGAGATCATGCCCCAGGCGCTCTGCTCCCGCCACGGCTTGGCCGTGGGCGCCAACACCATCGTGGTCACCAAGTTCTTCATGCTGGTGACCTTCCCCCTCTCCTACCCCATCAGCAAGCTCCTCGACTACATCCTGGGCCAGGAGATCGGCACCGTCTACAACCGGGAGAAGCTGTTGGAGATGTTGAAGGTGATGGAACCCTACAACGACCTGGTGAGGGAGGAGCTCAACATGATCCAGGGAGCCCTGGAGCTCCGCAGCAAGACGGTGGAGGATGTGATGACCCCGCTGAAGAACTGCTTCATGATCAACAGCGATGCCATCCTGGACTTCGACACCGTGTCGGATATCATGGAGAGCGGCTACACCCGCATCCCTGTCTACGAGGGCCAGTATTCCAACATCATAGACATCCTCTACGTCAAGGACCTGGCTTTCGTCGACCCTGACGACTGCACCCCCCTCAAAACCGTCACCAAATTCTACAACCACCCCGTCCACGTTGTCTTCCATGACACCAAGCTGGATGCCATGCTGGAGGAGTTCAAAAAGGGTGAGGAGGTCAGGGGGGTGCCACCGCTTCCCTGGGGCGCTGCTTTCCTCCCCTCAGAGGTGGCTGACAGATGCCGGAAGCAAAACTCCAGGGAGTTTTGCTCTCTGGGGCTGGAGCTGCCCATGCCGGGCTGCTTGGGGTCCCCACGGTTCGGGCGGTCACTATCTGGAGGGGACGCGGGGCCTGGGGACATGGTGCTGGGGACGGGCAATGCGACACTGAACTGGGGGCAGCTGCTCGGTGCCCATAACCAGCCAGGCTTCCGGGGTTTGGTGTGTAACCGCGCCTCGCCCGCGCCGGGGAGGGAAAACCTCTGCTTCCTCGGCAGCGGAGCCACCAGTGCTCAGCGCCAGCCTCAAGAAACGCTTTGGGAGTGTTTACTTGCTCCTTGTTTTTAATTATCGGCCCCGGAGGCCGTTGAAGAGCTGCTGGAAAATTGCTTGGCTCCCTGGTTTGGGTTCGGCTCCCTCCTCCGGGCCTTGCCCCGCCACGGGGAACAGCGAGCGCCACTCGGTGCCGGCCCCCGTCCCTGTTCCACTTCCCGCTCCCGGCATCGGGGCACCTAAAACCGGGAGTGGGAGGAGGAGTGGGACCTGGGCTCACCAGAGGCTGATCCCACTGGGAGCGGGAAGGGCTGTGTTAGCTCCGAGGCAGGGTTTGACCTCCCCGGGGTCCCCGCTCAGGGCTTAGCCCGGCCGGGCAGGGGACCCTCCTGCCCTCCCCAGCTTCTCGCAGCTCCTGCCGGCGCAGGACCAGGATAAAATAAAGAGCCCGGCTGTGGAGCAGCTGTGCCGGGTGATGCCAGGCCAGCCCTCAGCCGTGCGTGACCCTGCGCTCTCCTCTGGCTCCCGTTACGTTTGCCCAGCTGAGGTTTGGGCACATTGGGAGAGTCAGGCGGTTTGCTGCAGTTGGGGATGTTTCGGGGCGGGGGTCTCGCTGAGATTTAGGGGATCTGATAATTCCTCCCGCAGGCAGAGCTTGGTGTGAGCTTCGGTGAGGGTTTGGGAGCTGGTGGGTCCAAGCCTGGCTGATCTTTGAGGGTCGGTAGGAGACAGCAGCTCTGCTCCTGCCTCCCTTTGCGACCGCATTTCCCTGGCCCCCAAAAATACCGGCACGGGAACAACGCCCCTCGGTCACGGCTCAGCATCGCTTGCGGTTGCGGCAAGGACTATGGCATCGCATCGTCTTGGAGCCGCCGTGATTAGCAAAAAACCTAATTGGCAAATGCTTTTCCTTTGGGCCATCTCATGCTGCTTCACGAGCCGCTGCAGGGGCACGCAGCTGACCCGTTTCCAAAAACCAGCGGCGTAGAAGCAGAGTCCTGGTGCTGCCGGAGCTGGAGTTATCCCGGCTGCTGGCACCAGCTCTCCCTCCGATGAATCCTTATTAAAGGATTTAAAGCACGCTCGTTCCGGTTACAAAGCCGCCCATGGCCCATATTGTTATTTTTTTTCATCGCTGCCTCTCTGGGTCAGGAGCGGGTCATTTGTGGGGCCGCTGCCTGGGCTGGTTTTGAGGTCCCTCTCCGACCCCCCGTTCCTTGTGGATGCAGCACCGTGACGAGTCTCTGCCCTCATCCCACCAACCAGGACCCGGGTCAGAAACAGGAGATGCATCCAGCAAAAGGATAAAGAGAGAAAAATCAACCAGAGGCGCTTCTGATGGTCCCAATTGCGGCGCTCGGCAGCCGGACCTCACCCCCGGGTGCCACAGAAGGGTCCCAGACGCTGGCCTCGGGCTGCCAGCTCCTGCAGCAACGCCTGGCGCTCGGCTCGGTGCCTCTTCCCGATCTCCTCCTCCTCTTGGCGCACACCCGGCGTGGAGCTTTGAGTGGGGAACGACCCTACGGGGAGCTCCCGGTCGAGCTCGGGGTCTTGCTCTCCCTCCTCGTGTAGGAGCCATTGTTGCAAAGAGGGTCCCGGGGAGGTGTGCGGGGTCTGTCGCACCCCGGCGGCGATGCCGCGGCAGCCAGCACCGTGCCCTTTGCAGCTCGGGCTCCCCGTGGCTTTGTTTGCTTCGCCACCAGCTGCTCCCCTCTGAGCTTGGCCGCTCGTCCCGGAGAGGAACCTCTGCCTGGGTGCCCCACAGCCCCAATCCTTCCGCCTCTCCCCGCCTCACCCACGGCTGGCAAAGGAGCCACCGCGCCGAGGGGGTTAGACGGCTGGGTAAGGGGTTTTCCCAGCCCAAGCAACAATCTTAGGATCTTTTCCCGCCTCTACGCAACGGTGTTTTGCAGCGGGGTTGCCTGAACCCCGTGAGCTTGGCTGAAGGAGGAGAAAAAGGGGAGCTGCGTGGTGACCATCCCTAAAATTAGCTTTTCCCTGAGCGACAAGGGGCCTGTGGCCGCCAGCTCTAAAATTAAATAGTAGATAGTGCTGGGGAGGGCAGGTTTGTGCTGGAGCCGGAGCGGGCCGGCGAGCGGGGTGCCTGGCTGCTGGCCCGGGGGCCAGCGTGGTGCTTGAGGAGGTAGAAGTGATTTTATTTCGGGCTGCACTGAGGTCAGGGAGCGAATGTCGCCTTCCTCCGTGCCTCAGTTTCCCTGGGCTAAGGATACCAGTCCTGTGGGTGCGTTGGCCTGGCCCAGGCGCGCTGGGGTTTTCCGTGCAGTCGCTCGGCTCCTCTCCCCAGAGCAGAGGTGAATATTCCGAGGAGGAGGAGTTTTTCCTGGTGGCTCGGCGCGATTTTGGGACAAAGCAGAAGAAACGTTGGTTCATGGAGAGGCTCGGCAGATGCCCGGTTGCTGGGGCAGGAGCAACGCCAGCTTCAACGCAAGCCAGCAGTTCGGATTTAGCCTGGATAAGGCAAACTGCGTCCTATCTGCCTGGGGTGAGGCCAGCAGAGCCAGGGGAGTTGTAAATTCAGGGCTGGGGGGGTTCTTCTTGCCAGCATGGACCTGCCTGCTCGTGGCCAGGGCTGGCCAGACAGCGGCTGCCTGCCCTTGTCTCCCTTCCCCCGGATGTTTTGGCTCCGGGATCAGGCGGCCGCTGCGGTACCACATGTTCAGAGTGTTTCCTCCAGGATGGGACAACCCTGGGTCAGCTCAGCAGAGCCACCAAGGAAATTCAAAGAACTTGGGGCCGCTGGCAGAAAGCCTGATTCGTGGCTGAGTCGTTCCCCCTGCACCGGGGTGGCCTCAGCTGGCGGGTGCTCACCCGGCGCTGCCGGGAAGGTGCCACACTCCGGTGACATGGCGTGGGCTCATCTGGGGACACATCCCGGCCTTCCGTGAATGCCATGGCCCAGCCCACACCCCACGGCGGCACGGAGGTGCCTTCAGCCTTGCGGGCGCCGCTGTCACGGGCTTAATTAACATCGTTATGCTGGGAATTAGTGCCCAGCCCATGGTTTAGATTTTAACTGGTTTCTTGTTTCCTGGGGGCGGGGGGGGGGGAGGGAAGGGCTGGGCCTGGTGGCATTGCTGGGCACTGGCATCCAGCGGTGGGGCTGGGGGTGGTCTCCCTTCCAACGTCCGTGTGTCTGTCCACAGGGAAGTCCCACCTGGCCATCGTGCAGAAGGTGAACAATGAGGGTGACGGAGACCCCTTCTACGAGGTGCTGGGGCTAGTGACGCTGGAGGACGTCATTGAGGAGATCATCAAGTCGGAGATCCTGGACGAAACGGATACCTATAGTAGGTTTGGGGCTCGGCCCCTCTCCCCGCCTCGTTGTGTGCCGGGGTCCTCCCTGTCACACACACCCCCCCAAACCCTGACACCCTGCTCCTCCCCGCAGCCGACAACCGCAGCAAGAAGCGGGTGGGCAACCGGATGACTAAGTGGGACTTCTCGGCCTTCAAGGAACCCATCAACGACATGAATGTGAAGATCTCCCCGCGGCTGCTGCTGGCCGCTCAACGCTTCCTCTCCACGGGTGAGTTGGTTTTTTGGGGGGGGGGGGAAAGCCTCCCTGGCAGCTGCGTGGGCTCCATTCCCATCCCCCTGCTGAGGAATCACAGAACCATAGAATCGCTTTGGTTGGAAAAGACCTTTAAGATCATTGAGTCCAACCATTCCCCTAACCCTGCCATCCCACCACTAAACCCTGGCCCTAAGCACCTCATCTGCCCAGCTTTTAAATACCTCCAGCGATGGGGACTCGACCACCTCCCTGGGCAGCCCCTTCCAGAGCCTGACAACCCTTTGGGTGAAGGAAGTTTTTCCTAATGTCTACCCTAAACCTGCACTGAAGAGCTGCTCCAACCATCTTGTTTAGAAATTGTGGGGTGCTTGGGTCTTGTCCCACTCTCCTCCCCTCTGTCCATCCCCCCAAAATGAGACAGGACAGGGCACTGGGATGCCAGTCCTGCCTGTGACGCTCGGCAGGTCCCCATCCCTCCAGGATGGTCCTGTTCCCTGTCTGGTACATGTCCCCACCAAGGCTGGGGCTGCTGGGGACCTGGAGCTGGTGTTGGGGCTGGACCTGTGGGCTTCTGCCCTGGGGAGACGTCGATGGGGCTCAGCCCGATCCAGGGAACCAAACCGAGGGATGGGGGGGGGACACAAGGACTGCGGTTCTGACCCTCCCCCCCCCGCTCCCCTCTCACTCTCAGAGGTGACGCCCTTCACCCCCAACTTCATCTCTGAGAAGATCCTGCTGCGGCTCCTCAAATATCCCGACGTCATCCAGGAGCTGAAGTTCGACGAGGAGAACAAGAAATCCCCGCGCCACTTCCTCTACTGCAAGAACAAGGCAGCCGACTACTTCATCCTCATCCTGCAGGTACCCGGGCGCGGGGTGGCGTTGCCAAGGTCCCTTGGGTGAACCGTCACCCAGGGGGGGGGTGGGGTGTCTCATCCAGCCCAGTGCCACGGGACGGGGCTTACACGCCGTCTCTCCTTTGCAGGGCAAGGTGGAGGTGGAGGCCGGCAAGGAATGCATGAAGTTTGAAGCGGGAGCTTTCTCCTATTACGGGGTGACAGCCCTCAACCCCTCGCCCGTATCTGGTAAGCACCCCCCCACCCCCGATCGCCTGGGTGCCGGTGTGGGCAGAGCCCTCCCACCCTGACTTAGAGCTGCTGGTGGGAATCGGAGATGCTGGAGGCTCCGAGCCCCCGCCAGTGCCCCCCCATGAGCCATGCTGGGGTGCTCCATGGCCAGCACCTTGCCTGGCACTTGGCCTGGGGGACCCGCACCCCGAGCGTGTCTGGCAGTGGGCAGAGGGTCCGTGCCTGAGCCGGAGGCTGTGACACCCCGCTGCCCCAATTTCGGGCTGCCCTCTGGTCGCTGCCAGGCTCTGCGAGCGGCCGGACACTGACCCTTGCTGTTCAGCTCAGCGTCGGGGGGGTCACCAGTGCCCGTCCACGGGCACCGTGAGGGGCAGAGGTACCCGCAGCCGCCCCCTCCTTTGCCCAGAGGCTTCTCTTGACCTTGTCCTCTGCGTGTGTGTTGTGTTGTCCGTCCGTCTCTCTGCCCTAGCCCTCCCAGCCCAGCCCCGGCGCCCATCCACAAAGCGAGGGTCATTGTTTGCCAGGTTGACAGGTAAACAGTGCAGCTGCATGACGTGCCAAACCCCGCTGTGACCGCGTTAACCCGCTGTATTGGGCGTCCCCACCCCATTAATGCAGCACCGGGTGTTTTGTCCCCCACGCCGGGCCAGCTACTCGCCCTCTCGTCCGCCTCTATCCCGGTGCGGGCTGGGGCTTGGCCAGCAGCGCTGCCCGACGTCACCCGGCCCTGCTCATGGTGGCATTTAGGGTCCTGCACACCCCGTGACTGCCCCCATGTCCCCCAGCTGCCTTCGCGGGGGATACGGTAGAGGAGCAGGGGGATGGTGCCGGCTGGGCAGCCCGGCGTGGTGGCTGGTGAGGAGGTGCCGCTCTCCCCGCTGCTGCATGCGGTGTCACCCCGGCTTTCCGAGCACGTCACCGTGCCCTCCTTGTCCCCGTAACCCCCACCTCGTCCCTAACCCCACGCAGGGTGACCGATCCACTGGTTTGGGGAGTCACAGTGTCCTTGGGCTGGGACTGTCCCCTCTCCCCTGGCCCTGGAGCCGAGGGACCGGTGGGGCTCCGGACTCCCTGGCTGTGGTCAGTGGCTGTTTGGCAGGCAATGGGCAGGGATCAAATCTGGCACTGCCCGGCAGAGCTGGGGGACGGCAGCGCTCGGCCACAGGGGGCACGGGGCTGTGCTGGGGTGGACATGAGTCCCGTCGCTCCCTGTCACCCCTGGGCTCCGTGTCCCCAGAGCCTGAGGGACCGGGCTCTCCCTGCCTGGCACATGCCGGCATCACCGGGGGCTCAGCACCCGGTAACCAGCAGGCAGAGCGTGGTGTAGGACCCTTCCCAGGGTAGGGGGTCTGCGCTGTGGTTAACCCCATTCCTCCCGTCCCCACAGAGATCCGCTCCCCATCCCACGTCAGCAGCCTGAACCGCTCGGCCTCCCTCAGCTACCACGAACGCTCCGACTCCGTCTCCTCCCCCATCAGCGGCAGCAACAACCAACTCAACGCCAGCACTGGTGCTCAGTACGTGGCCGACTTCAGCGTCCGCGCTCTCACCGACCTCCAGTTCATCAAGGTGAGGCGGGTGCCCGCCGGCACGGGGATGGGGACGCCGTCGGCGGGGTTCCACACCGCTCCTCACCCCCTGCCCTTATTATTTATTTTTCCCCTGGCACAGATCATGCGGCAGCAATACCAGAATAGCCTGATGGCCTCCCGCATGGACAGTTGTCCCCAATCCCCCGACAGCAACGCCCCCAAACCGGACGCCGGTTTACCGGAGAAAACGGAACCAGCCACCACTGCCGACGAGACCACCAGTCTCCTCAACGAGAGGAACTGCCTGATCTGCCGGAGCAACCACAGCCCCCTGGAAAACTCCCATCTGACCACAGCCCAGCCGGCACGCACTGGGAGGGACCTCGCGTGCCCCTTTTCGGGACCCTTTCCCCGATAGGAAACGCTCGGCGTCTCCTCGATGACGCCGCACCGGGTGCTGCGGTTGCCGGAGAAGCCTGGTTTGAGCTGGAGGAGGAGGCAGCGGCGGCGGCGTGGTGGGAAACTGAGCTGGGATTTGCTGCTGCTTTTCCAGACTGGCTTATTTTTAATTAATTTAAATGGATGGTGGTGGAGATGGCACGACGCTCCACCGGCCGCCCCGCCGACAGCGCTCGTTCAGCTCAGGGAGCTTCAAGTCTCGTGCACCACTTCAGCGGGGGGGGCTGCGCCATGGCCCCACCCCAGGACGGGCATCCCAGCCCCTCTCCGGTGTTTTTGGGACGCAACAGTAGACGGGGACACCTGGGGTGCAGCGTGATGGCGGCATGACGGTGGCATCTTGTCCTTCTCCCGGTGAACGGGGCGGGGGGCAAGGCCGTGACCCTTCTCCGTGCCCGTTCCCCTTTCCCGCTGGCCCGGGGCACCGGGGGATGTGGCAGTGGAGAGCTCAGCGGCAGGCCTGAGGCTGAGGGGATGGGCTTGGCGCTGCTCTGGCGCAAAGCTGGGCACGACCACGGCTGAGCCCCCCCCTCCCCAGCCCTTCCGTCACTCACCGGTGTCACGAGTATGCTGAGGACGGCAGGGATGGGCCCCCGCCCCGCCTGGCGTTTTCGGTGCCTTCCCCCCCGCCGCCGAGGCAAGCAGGTCGGGGCGTCTCAGGGTACCCGTGCTAGGGGGACGGGGTGGGGGGGACGGTGAAAGGGGGGGGGGGGTGCAGGATCCGGCTTTTTGGGGTGGCACAAAGCTAGCGACCAAAGTTGTACAGGCAGGAGGGGGCCAGCGCCATGTGTGTCTCCCCAGCACCGGGGGACCCCCAATCCCCCCGATGACCTCCTCGGGGCAGGATGGGGGACCCCCGGTGAGCACTGGCCGGACCCTCCTCGCCCTGGTCCCCGGAGCTTTGTGCCCCCCAGAAAAAAAGCACAAGTTCCCTGGGTGAACTCTGTAAGTTATTGGGAAAAAGGTTAATTATTTTTGTTAATCACATCTCGACGATCAGGTCCTAGGTCCTTCCACGGGGAGATACTAGAAGTAATAATAATAATAATTAATAATAGTAATAATAATAAACCCGCCTGCAGGATGGGCAGCCAGGCTGCACTGATGGCACGAGCTGCTCCTCGTACTGCCTGGGTCACTGGGCGACCTGCAGCTGGTCAAGGTAGGGGCTGGTTCCATCCCTCGGGGTCCTGTTGGGAGCCTGCCCCTGCCTCACCTGGTTTTTTGGGCATGCCATTCCCCAGGCCAAGCTGCCTGCAGGTCCCCCCGCCGTCCCCGGCACTGCCGGAGGTGGCTGTGCCATGTGGCACCACCGCGGCTGCAGTATCTCGGTGCCCTTGTGACCTCCAGGACCCCAAATCCGGCCTATTTGCCAAACAGCACCAAACAAAGATGACCTCTAGGGGTCCCTTCCAACCTGAAACCTTCTATGATTCTATGATTCTATGAAACTGAAAATCGCCCCCAGCAGCTGAACCGTGCTCCCAAGCCACCAGAACACCGTGCCGGGGAGGGAGCCAGCACAGCAGCAGGACAGCGACGCCTGCCCCGGTAGTCACACCTAACTGGGAACCGTGCCCTGGGCATGACTGGGGGACCCTGGGGTGCTGGTGGGGCGACCTCCACCTCTGGTTCTTCTCTGCAGCGAGCAGCTGAGGCCAAGCTGTGGCACAAGGTGGCAAAGCAGCCGCCGGGGCACCGGATTCAGGGTGCTCCCCCCTCCCCGCATGCAAGTCATGTGTCTCCCTCTCACCTCAGAGCTTAACCACCGGCCCCGGCACGGGCACCCCGAGCTCAGTGGCTGCTGTTTCCCCTGCCACAGGTGACACCAAACCATCCCACAGGGAAGCGAAGAGCCGGGGCCAAAGCCCTTCTGCCTCTGCGCTCCTGGCTGCTCAGCAGGGTGGGAGCCAGCGGCTGCGGCACTGGGAACCCGGTTTTGGCTCCCCCATCACCCCCCACAGGGACAGGACCCCCCCACACACACACACCCTGCCGTATTTCCCAGGTTCAACAAAACACTGTTCACCCCATTTTTAGTGGGGTGGGTTTTTTTTAGGAAATAAAAGGCAATGGTGGGCTTGGCAGCCAAAAACCAATGCTGCGACCCCCCTGCTGCTGCCAGGGCCCTCCTGAGCGGTGACCCCAGCCCACACCGGCGCCCAGCACAGGGGACGTGGAGGCAGAGACGGCACCGAGTGCCAGGGGCTTTGTTTGTCTGGCACCAGCTGTCCCAGGGGGAGGTGGCCCCACCGTGTCCCCCCCGTCAGGTATCCAGCAGGTCCCGCACCGCCGGGTCAGCCGTGTCACAGGGTCGCCGTCCCTTGGCGTCGCGGATGCCGGCCAGCGCCTGGCTGTGCTGCAGGAGCAGGGCGCAGAGCTCCCGGTGGCCTTGTTCAGCCGCCTGCGGGTGACGCGGTCGTCATCACCCGCCACGGGCAACACCGGTAGGGGGGTGCAGGTGACATCCCGGCCCTGTCACCCACCTTGTGCAGGCTGGTGCGCCCATCCTCGTCGGCAGCGGCCGGGTCGGCGCCGTGGGCCAGCAGGAGCCGGGCGATGGCCAAGTGGCCGCAGTAGCAGGCGCGGTGTAGGGGGGTGGCACCGCCGGGCGTGCGGGCGTCGCAGCGGGCGCCCCACTGCAGCAGCAGCCGGCAGACCCCCAGGTGTCCATTGCGGCTGGCATAGTGCTGGGGGGGGGGGGGGGCGACAGGCAGGGAGGTGGGCAGGGGGTCGGTCTGTCCGTCCGTCCGTCTGTCTGTCTGTCCCCGCCCCCCCGCCCCGTACCAGCGCTGTGTACCCCGCCAGGTCGGGCTGGCTGGGCTCCCCTCGCCGCTCCAGCAGCTCCAGCACCCGGGGCTCGTCCCCGTCCCGCGCCGCCGACCAGATCCCTGTGGGCGGGGGGGGGCGTGTCAGGCCCTGCCTGCACCCCCCTGCCTGCACGCACCCCCCCGGGCTCTGCCTGCACCCCCCTGCCTGCACGCCCTTGCCTGCACCCAGCCCCCCGGGCCCTGCCTGCACTCACACCCCTGGGCCCTGCCTGCACGCCCCCTGTCTGCACACACACATCCCCCGGGCCCTGCCTGCAACCCCCTGCCTGCACACACACATCCCCCGGGCCCTGCCTGCACCCCCCCTGCCTGCACACACACACACCCGGGCCCTGCCTGCCCCCCCGGCCCTGCCTGCACCCACACCCCTGCCTGCACCCAGCCCCCCGGGCCCTGCCTGCACTCCCCTGCCTGCACACACACACACACCGGGCCCTGCCTGCACCCCCCCTGCCTGCACACACACACACCCGGGCCCTGCCTGCCCCCCCCGGCCCTGCCTGCACACACACCCCCTGCCTGCACCCAGCCCCCCGGGCCCTGCCTGCCCCCGCACCGTGCCCACATCCCCGTCTCCCGAGCCTCCCCTTCAGCTCCAGCCGCAGCCGCGCCGTGCCCCGGCCCCCGCACCCCGCTCGAAGTCCATCTCGGGCAGGCTCTGGTGTACGCTGGGCACCGCCACCCGCCACGGGCAGCAGGGACCGGGCGGCGAGCGGCGACCCGCAGCCATCGTCGGGCCGGGGAGGGCCGAGAGAGGCCGAGGGGAGTCGGGAAGAACCGAGAGGAGCCGAGGGGAGCCGAGGGGAGTCGGGAAAAGCCGAGAGGAGCCGAGGGGAGCCGAGGGGAGTCGGGGAAGGCCGAGAGGAGCCGAGAGGAGCCGAGAGGAGCCGAGAGGAGCCGAGGGGAGTAGGGAAAGGCCGAGGGGAGCCGAGGGGAGCCGAGGGGATTCGGGAAAGGCCGAGACGAGCCCAAGGGAGACGAACGGCACCGATTCCTCCGAGCGCTAAGGCGCATGCGCAATCCGCCCGCCCGCAGGGGCTCGCCCCTGCCGCCAGGGGGCGCCCCCACACCCCATTCCTGAGCGCTGCGTGGGCTGCACCCGCCCCCCCCCGCCCCGGCCCGCCCCGAGCATCCTCCCCCCAGGGCTCCCCCCCCCCCAAGCTGGGGATCCCAGGGGCTCCCCCCCCCCCAGCCACGGGGTCCCAGGGCTCCCACCCCCCAGCTACGGGGTCCCAGGGTGGGGCGCCGGGGCCCCCGCCCGGGGGGGGGGGGGCGGGGGGGCGCCGGGGGCCGGGGGGCGGGGCGGGGGGGGGCGGGGGGGGGGGGGGGGCGGTGGGGGGGGGGGGGGGGGGGGGGGGGCGCGGGGGGGGGGGTGGGGGGCGGGGGGGGGGGGGGGGGGGGGGGGGGGGGGGTGTGGGGGCCGGGGGGGGGGGGGGGGGGGGGGGGCGCCCCCGCCGCATCTCTCTCTCNNAGCCACGGGGTCCCAGGGCTCCCACCCCCCAGCTATGGGGTCCCAGGGCTCCCACCCAGCTATAGGGCCCAGGTTCCCCCCCCCGCCCCCCACCCCGGTTCTTGGGCCCCTCGGGCCCCCCTGGCCCCGCTTCCCACGCCCCGGGCAGCTCCTGGCTCCGCTCCCAGGCCCTGGGACCCCGGGTGCCGCTTCCGCCCGGCTTCCCGGCAGGGCCTCCCCAGCGGCCCCCCCTGCGCCCCACACTGACCCCCGGCATCCGGGGGGGGGGGGGATGGGAGCACGGGCATGGGGCCAGGCCTCAACCGCCTCAGGCTGGGGGGGGGGGGCAGCCGGGCCCCCCCTGCCCTGGGAAGGGCGCTGGGATGCCCATTTATAGCCCCAGCGCCGCCGTTTTCCATGAGCTCAGCGCCCGGGGGGGGGGGGGGGGGGGGGGGGCCCC
>BOSO01016365.1:0-17275 GCA_018403395.1 Gorsachius goisagi
TTCCAACCCTTGTGATTCTGTGATCTGTGATTCTGTGATCTGTGAAATCAGGGGGGAGAAAATGTGACATTTTACAATTCCAGAGCTAACACAAAAAAGAGTATAAGCAGCAATTTCCTAGTTGCAGACCAGTAGGAATCACACCACCAGCATCCTCTACCCCTTTTTTCCAGCCACTATAAAGCGTAGAAACTCTTTTGCCACATCTCTTCCGTGACTCTCTTCCACATGGCTCTAGCATTCCCGCTTTAAAGCAGTGAGGTTGAATAACCACGGGGCAGAGCTGAACAATTCTCAAGCGTGGGCAGACTCAGACTGAAATATTTCCTCTCATGTCCTCATCCAACCACAGTTTTTCAGAATTTGGGAAGATGTCACAAAACGCCAAAAACCAATGCCTATTTGGCCAAAGCCAGGCCATTCAGCAGCACGACTTTTGCTGCAGTCAACAGTTGATAAACGTAAGAAACAAATAGAAAAATTGTACAATTTATAGACTAGTCCAGTCCAAACAAATCAATTACAATGTATGTCTGCTCTGAACCCAGTGGAGAAAAGCTCATGTTATTCTGCAGACTTCCGATCACCAAGGCTCGCAAAGATTTGCTGTGGCCTGCATGGTTGAACTCTTAACAGTGGGAAGTTAAAGAAATAGCTTACAAGAGAAGATTCCTGCAGTGCCGGATAAGTGCAGTGTAAGAATTACCTACTTGGACAGTTTAGGAAGAAAAGAACATTGCCCTTTCTTTATCATCAGCCAGATTTTCTGCCTGTATTTGGTCAAATTCAGTACCCTGCTATACCCATTCAGTGCCCTTGGAGGAAACAAAGTCGTATCTGTGATACAGAGTAAAGCGCAATTCTTCAAGCAAGGAGTAAGCATGCCCTACAGTGACTTGCTCTTAATTTAATGTACTAACAAGACAAGAGCACTTATAAGCAGCGTTTGATAAGACATTCTTTCAGATACTGACATTTTACTGCAAATGTCTGAGAAATGCACCCAAATCCAAGATAGAAGGGCTCTTCAAGACAAATGGCAGGCAAATGATCTTTATCTTGGAACCTGACTTGAAACTGTTCTTTGTTCTCAAACTTTTTAATTGCCAATAAGTACTCATCGGAAAGCATGGCTCTCAGAAATCAGCACTCTGATGCCAGCAAATGTCACCTTGTGGATGAGCTTTCGGACTGCAAATGCTACCGAGACAAATCCTCTGCCAAGGTGAGCTCTTCATTTACCTTTTAGCCATAGAAACAGGTACAACGTGCCCTCTTCCAGGGGTTGTTACCTTCATTTTTGTCACACATAAAGTTGCCAAGAAAACCCAGCTGAGCACAGCTGCGCTTTTCTCTAGTCATGCCAACCCTGTTGGCATCTCCCATTTCTACCTGGCCATCCCAGTTCCTCTTACAGGAACGTCTGTTTCTGAACATTTTGACAGCAAGGAAGTTGAGGATGCAATTGAAACAACAAGTTTCTTTTTATTTTTTGAAAGTGTTCAGTATTGACCTTGCAAGTTTTCAAAAAAACAGATGAAACTTTAGCTTTTTTCATGGTGATGAGCTGACTAATGCAGACAGTTAAAATTCACTTCAAATTTGCTGCAGCAAACTGCATGCAGGTTGTAAACAAAACAAATATCCAAGACAAGAATGACCACCAACACACTGCATCATGTGAAGCTACCCTCCAAATAATGCTTCGCATTACGACTCTGAAACATGCTCTTAATTTAGAAAGGGTAACAGTATTGAAATGTCATTTCAGCAGAACATTACAGATATTTAAGGTTGCTAACCAGGACCAAAAGCCCACGAGCTTTTTCTGTGTGGGCTCTTTTTATGTGGGCTTTTGCACCCACATACAGCTCTGGTAACGTTAGCAGGGTTCTCTGTGAGTGCAGAGATCTGTCAGCACCGCACCCAGCCTTGCTAGATATAGCAGGAGGTAGGATGCAGGAGAGCGGCCAGTGTGAAAGTCAGGATGGCTACAGGTTGGAAGAAGCAAGTAAGAAAGGAGAAGTATGGCAGCCAGACCATGAGCAGGACTGAAATGCCCTGCGAAGCTGTGCAGGCTCTACACTGCTGCTCTTGTAAAGAGCCACTCCAGTTTCTGGAGTCTGGAGTCCTCTTACAGTTTTGTCCCATATTGGTGCATGGCACAAATTAATGTCAAGGCAGTCATTTGTCTGGAGAGCACTTACTGACAGGGCAAATGGGTGACATTGCCCAGAGCTCTTCAAAGCAAAGGAGGAATTAAGGATTAGAGCATCTCCCAAAGGATGTTGACTGAGCAACTGGCAGGCAGCAAAACCAGCTGAGGGACTCACAGCAAAGGAAACAGAAGGCAGCAAAGAGCCCCTCCTTGTTAACGTTGGACCACTGCTTCTCCAGGTCCAGTTTGGATCTGAGCATGGGTGCAGAGCACTCTCGAGGGAGCAGGGCCGCCGCAGCTCTGTGCCCTGAGCAGCAGCCCCCGAGAGCCGCACAACAAGGAGGAAGGGCCGCTGCCACCTGCCAGTGTTGGAGAAGGGATGAAATTGGAGACGCTGCACGGGCATGCAGCCAGCCCCAGGCAGGGTGGCGGGGATAACTTTAAGCTCTCCCTTAAATTTTTGTGGGCTTTTTTTTTTTAATTCCTTGACCTTTCAGTGCAAGCAAGGACTTGCCAGGCTTTTAACCTGACGTAAATTGTATCTTCTGTCATTCCTTTACTTAGATATTTAGTTTACATACCTCCCAACTGCTGAATTGTACCTGCTCATCTCATCTTCTACTGCCAGGAGCCTTTCCCTCTGTGGAAATATTTCTGCTCCCAACAGCGTGGTGACTTGTATTCATATAGCCACCTTAAAATTAGTAGTTCTCCCATTTGCTTCCAAGATGAGCACATATCCATCTCCTGCTGCAACATCTTGTAGCTATCAGAAGGAGCTTCTGCTGCTGGAGTCAGTGTCTTTGCCCATGTGCAGGCTGCCCATGCCACAGAACTCCCCCAAAATGGCATATGTGTGTTCACCTCCATGTAGACAGCCCTGCAGGCAGGTTCTTGTGCACTCATACTTCTACTCTTGTAAAATCTGGGGTTCACTCCCATGGCCACAACAATAGTTCTCTCTGTGCTTTTTACACGTACCGGCCTATGCAAGATCGCCTTCTCTCCTTTCCAAACTATAAATTAATTTTTTTAATGTTTAATTCTGGGCCTGAATATTCCTATCTAGATTCCAATCTCAAGCTCATCCATCTCCATAACACACTCCATTACCAACCCAAAATGGGAAGGTTGTGTCTCCATCCCTGAAGCAAGGTACGATTCCCATCTGGTATTTCTGCGTTGCACTGCATGTGAAGTACCATTTGCCAAGTTTCTGTTTTGCTGTCTGGAGTTGCCCACTGCCTTTGCCACTCCCCAGGTTACCAGGAAATTGCCAGAAACATACAGCCCTTCAAAAACAGCTAGAATCATAAATAAGACTACCTCTATCTCTAGTGCTCACAAACACAGAGGGAAACACTGTTTAAGCCTTCCACAGTTCTCCACTCTCCAGCTCTACCTCAAATCCCAGCAGCACTTTACATGTCCTTGTTAACCGAGGCTGTTGCTTTGCCTCATCTGCTCCAGATACCAGGCATTTCTCAGTCCTCACATATGACTCGCACACAGGATTCTGTTCTAACCAGCACCTGAATTTGTATGAGGAGCCTAGTGTAACCCCAACTACGGTGACACATGACACTAAGGCAGAGACCTGGTTGAGAGGTTTCCAGCTCAGCCCACACAGGCAGAGACCTGCTGCCAAGGAGTGCAGGTCATTGGCAATAACCTGTTGACAAAGAAGTGCGTAAACCCTTAAAATTACTTGACATAGATCATTGTTTTCCTCTGGTGGATGGTTCAAATAAAAATATTTGCACTGAGGCCAAGAATGCAGGGTCTGAGCCCTATTAACATCTTATGTTCGTAATAAATACCTACTATACAGATAAACCACTCAAATGGCTGTTTTCCCAAATGTCACAGAGTTACCTTGTACACCAGTTGCTGTTTACACTGCCCACTATCCTGAAGGAGCACAAGGGCAATTCCTTGCCATAATGCCTTTCAGTAGCTATTACGAGCCAGTATCATTAAAGCATCCAAGAAGCCACCGTAGTCTGGGTGTGGACCCAGCCACAGGGCTGGGCAGAGCTGTGCCACACTGCCTGGCTCTGCTCTCCAGTAACACACTGACACAGGGACAGATGTGACACAAGCTGCTGGTTTTACCACTAAGTCTGTCTCTTGATCCCACCAGGCAGTGGTGGCCACCACCAAAATACTAATTTTCAAATTTTTTCCCCCAAAAGCTATTCCCTAGCAAAAGAATCAGCCTCAGGCTTTCAGCACCTTTTCCACAGAAAAATAGCATTATGTTAAAATAAACCAAGTGGGTTAGAAACAAATCTACCATTGTCTAGCGTGCAATTGTCATCACCAATTTCCTTGCTTGTTTTAAAATGCAAATGATCCAAAGAAACAAGAAAAATTGTGTTTTGACTGCTGTGGGGAAATGGGTGACTGTCACCAAGCACTGGCAGACTGTGTCTCTCCTCCAGCCAGGAACAAGGCCTCATATTAGAGGCTTCCTAAATTGGATAGGTGTGGAGCTAATAAAAAACTTGAATCAGCCTAGAGACCTGATGATTAAATCTTGGAAAGCTGAAGGCCATGTGAGCTGGTTAGTACTGACTTCTACCATGATGGATCTCTAACAGCATGTGAAAGTTATTATCTGTGAGGCAAAACATCCCTGTTGTTGGGCAGCACAGGCTCACAGCTAGCCAAATGCTTAGCAAAACCCTCTCATGAGCCCCACAGGGACTATTTGTAGATGTCATCCTGTGCAAATATACCTAGTTATCACAAAATCATCTCAGTTCAAGGTTAAAAAGTAGTCCCAATGTTACCTGCTCTGGAAAATCCAGCTGAGATGTTTCCTTTTCTTTTCTTCCACCGTAGCTGAAACTGCAGCTTTGGAACTGGATCCATGCAATAGGTATCCTATCCCTTTTAGGGCTCATACTTCTTTGCTGAATTTATAGACGCTGCTGCATAGGAAAGTAACAAAGCTGTAATATTATGTGACCCTGGTTAGTGCATACTCAAAGGCCAACTCATGATTGCCTTGGACATAGTTCTCCTGTTACTACTGAAGGGAATAGATGACCCTATAAAACAGACAGCAGCAACACCCCTTTCACAGCTGTCTCCAGTTTCTCCCCTGAAATTTGGCTGGGTGTTTTCCTCAAGATTCAGAACACAGATGTAAACTGTTTAGGGATATCCCTATATCCCTGTTTCTCCTTAACAGTGCCAGAAGGAATGAAAAATGTGGCCCATTAGTTTTATAACCATCAGAAAGAAAAAATAAATAGAGAAAAAAAAACCCTCTGCAGTGAAGGTCTGACCTGCAGCAGCCTGGTCTGTTTTCTCAACACATTACAGTTTACGGGCAAGTGTTGTTCTGAAGGAGTTTTCAGGCAGCGATGGGCAGATCCCCAACTGCCCACAGATCCCACTCTGGTGGGCTCCAGTATACGCACAGAGGGAAGGTTGTGGGGTTTTTATTTTGTTAAGATGAGGTCTGTAAACTGGGATTGCCGAGGCACTGTGGTAGCTGCTCATCAGCAAGGCCCCACTTACCTGGGTTACCTGCTCATCTTCTGGGCTTTTCTGAAGTAGTTACAGCTGGCCCACGCATTGCCCTTGCACAGGGGAGGGGGAAAGGGAAAAATCTGGAGCCCATGCCTGGAGCCTGTGCAAACCCCTGCCACCAAAGAAGGAAGGAGGATCCAATTTTTCTCCAATTTTAAGACAAGTCAGGCGTTAGGAGGAGAAGAGGTGATTCTGCATGGCTGCCGGTGAGCCCTTGGGTCCTGCACTTGGGTCACAACAACCCCACGCAATGCTGCAGGCATGGGGAAGAGTGGCTGGAAAGCTGCCCAGTGGAAAAGGACCTGGGGTGTTGGATGACAGGCAGCTGAATAGGAGCCAGCAGTGTGCCCAGGTNNTGGTGTGGCCAGCAGGAGCAGGGCAGTGACCGTGCCCCTATCGTGGGCATGGGTGAGGCCGCCCCTAGAATGCTGGGTTCAGTGTTGGGCCCCTCACTCCCAGAAGGACATGGAGGGGCTGGAGCGTGTCCAGAGAAGGGCAATGGAGCTGGGGAGGGGTCTGGAGCCCAAGGCTGATGGGGAGCAGCTGGGGGACCTGGGAGTGTTCAGCCTGGAGAATAGGAGGCTGAGGGGAACCCTTATCTCTCCCTAAAACTGCCTGAGAGGAGGGGGGAGCCAAGGGAGGGGGTCAGGCTCTGCTCCCACAGAACAGGCGATGGGACAAGGGGAAATGGCCTCAAGTTGTGCCAGGGCAGGTTTAGGTTGGACATAGGGAAAAATTTCTTCCCCGAAAGGGTTGTTAAGCACTGGAAGGGGCTGTCCAGGGCAGGGGTTGAGTCCCCATCCCTGGGGGTATTTAAAAGCCGGGCAGATGAGGTGCTTAGGGACAAGGTTTAGTGGTGGGATGGCAGGGTTAGGGGAATGGTTGGGCTTGGTGATCTTAAAGGGCTTTTCCAACCTAAATGATTCTATGGAGACACAGGCCCCTCTTGCAGGATCACCTCGCCTTCCCCAGAACCTCTGAGCCTGCCAGACAGCGACTGGACTCCCTGTTGCAATCCCACTCACATGGGTGGTGAACCTGCCAGAGCAGGCGTGCCCACTGAGACATGCCTTGGTTCAGGGAAAGAGAGTGGGGAACTGATTAATGAAGGGAAAATGCAGGAGTACAGCTTTTGGCCACCTGAGGAAGAGTGCCTGCAGAAGCCAGTGAGCCTCAGACAGGGGGGAGGGGTTCAGACGGGGGGGGAAAAGGGACAAGCAGGGGGACAGTGTCCCAAGATGAATTAGTTGTGCTTACACCTCCTACTGTATAAAATAACAGAAATGGAGAGCATACCTGTGCTGCCGGGCGAGGGGCTGGGGAGCCGCAGCAGCCCTTCCCACCTCCCGGCGCTCACCCTTGCTCTCTGCTTCTGAAACACCATTGGAGCAGCACAGCAGCTTTCGCTTCGTACAGTTTTCACACACACACACACCCCAAACGCTCTTTTCCTTGTTTCTCCTTGTACTGGGTGTCTGTGGCAAGGCTGGGGGGTTGCAGGGGCCTCTGCGAGAAGAGGCCGAGCTGCCCCATGCCAGACCCGGCCTCACCTGAGCCCCTCAGGGGGGCCTGCAGCGCCTCTGGGGAGAGGTGGTGAAGGAAGATTAAAATGCCTTGCTGCTGTGAGGTGAAGAAGTGTTAGAAACAGCTGACACCCAGGAGAGATGAGGAGGAGGGAGGCGGTTTAGCTTTTCGTTTCTGACCATCTCTATTTTAATCAGCAATAAATTAATTTACCCCAAGAGTGCAATGCTAATAACTTCTGTAACACACAGGAAGCACTGGTCACTTGGAAATAGGAAAAGATAACGATTTCCCTCGTAAGCGTTATCTATGTAACGCAGCATAAAGCAAGATAGTTGGCAATTACTGCCATAAAGAGAAAGCCTCATGGCATTTGTGATGAGAGAAGCTGCAGCTCCTCAGGATTTCAGGCGAAGCCCACCCAATGGTTAGTGCTCCACCAGCCTGCCCCTCCAGACCTGGGCAGCTCGCCTATAGTCACCCTGCTGTTGAATGTCACCCCGATGTGGTGTCAGGCGTGGTTAACCCCTTATTTATCTTACAGGGGAGCCGTGGCTTTTAATCAGTGCTTCGGAACAGCTCTGGAGTCAAACCCTATGGCAGAGAAAGTCACGTTTCATCCCTGCACCCAGGCATTGCCTCACATTTAGAAGTTTTCCAGCAGAACTTTTAACAGTCTCCTTCTGCAGTTCAGAAGGGCTAAATTTAAGCTTGCTGTTATTTAAGAAATTATTTTATTTTTTTTAATGAGACATATCTGTGTGCAAAGCACTTTGTGGAAAGTCTGTGTGGGTTTGAGGAGTGGGAGAGAGCTGTGAATAGATTTTGAGTTCTTCAGCAGTTACGAAAAGTCTGCTCAAGATGTAAATTCATACTTAGCCCTTAAAACTGAGGTCTTAAAAACATGTGGAGGCCTGAGCTGGCATTGTCTTTTTTATTTTGGGTAGACCTTTATTTTCAAGTAATAAACTGATGCTTTGGCTTATGCAAGGCACTGCTGTAGAGGGAGAGAAAATGCCTTTTATCTCCTACATTGTTGTTAGGTGGCATCAACACAGTATTTAATAAAAAAGCGTCTTGATATAATAATAATTTAAAGTTTATTTCCCAAACAAAACTGTTGTTTGTCCATAGTAATGTAAATTTGCTGTTCTTTTTACACTTCACAGCTGATGAGAGAAAAAGATTTTAAAATCTCCCCAAAGGAGAGATTTAATTGTAAAACAAAGCACTAAGTATGACATTTATCTGAGATTGTAAAGGCTACAGTAATTAAAAAAGACTAAAACATATGGCATACCTCATGAGGGTGGTTAGTATGATCTCCCAAACCAAACGTTTTTGGTTACTGAGAAGAAAGAGGAAAAAACAGCTCTTCTCCTCAATGTTGAATCATGAAATAAGCCTTCGCTTTAGCCCTGGTGAATCAGGAATGGCACTCCTATTTTAATTCAGTTAATCCGGAGGAGAATTATTTCCTTTCATCTGCTAAGCGAGATATGAGCTGCAGTTATCATCTGTTAATGCATTCACAATGTGATATGAGGGAAGGAAATTGTCATTAGTAGTTTGTAACAGCCTGGTAGCTGATGCCAGCACACGATAGGGCCACGCTTCAGCCGGAGAAGTGTCAGATAATCAACACTTCTGTTACACTTAGGGTGCCCTCTCTAATTGCAAACACTGGGTTTTATTTTGGTGATGTTATAACATGGACCATAGGGAAACCTTTGCCAGCAGGCCATTTGACAGGCTTTTCTAGCTGGAGGTTTTGCAGTGCAGTCAAATCCCATAACAGCAGACCTAGAGATAAAACCAAAACAAAACCAAAGCCACAACAACAACAATAAACTTGTGAAATCAAATAATACATGGAAGCTGAAAGCCAAATCCTTCACTGGTGTTAACTAGCATAGCTCTGGTACATCTACACTCACTTTCTCCGTTCTGGGCTCAGTTTTGTTATTTCATAGCTTCTAAGCTCTACCTTCCCACTTAAAGGCGCAGAGAGAAAGACTATAGACCTTGAGCTACCAGATTGAAACTGTGGTTTGTGAAAAATCTATGCTTGGTTAAAACCCGTAAGCATCTTTTCCAAACATTTACATCTTTTGCTGCTGTGCATCAGTTGGGTACACACAGCTGGGGCTGTTGAGGTGTCCATTTCTGACAGTATGTCAGTACCTGCTGGCTGTTGCAGCCTTCCGTCTGAGAGGGTACTGTGAATTAAACTCAATGTGATGAATATTCACAGCTTTTTTGGCTTTCAGAAAGGTAGTCCAAAAGGAAGCCAAGGAAAAGGGTGTGTTTCTTCTTTCTGCTCCCTGAAAAGGAAGTCAGAAAAATAAGAAAATCAGCAAAAGGCACAAATATATAGATGAAAAGAAAAGCAGGTAAGAAAACACACCTGATGGCCATTGAGGCAAACATTATTTAGTACCACATGCTTGCCCCTGTGACCCAGGCATGTGATATTACATATACGTTGTGATATCACAAGAAGCCTATCTGATGCTAGCCCCAAGCTAGTTCCCAGTGCAATCCCTGGTATCACTGGGGAAGACGGCACCCCATTACACAAGCATGTGAATATGGCATTGACCAAGAACCCTCTTCCTCAGCCCAAGCAGCCACCACCACAAAGAGCCTCTTCCCTGATCTCCTTTTGAATTGGCCCCAAATTCACAATTCAGCCACTTTGCTCTTAATCATAAACCCCAGCACCCAGGAGCGTGTGCTGTAATAACCATGCTCAGCGTAACAGCAAGCTCCAGCCTCACATCTCAGCAGGCGGGAGGGCTGGTCCATCCCACACAATTTCAGTCGGTAGCTCCATCAATTCAAAGCAGCACCTTCAAAGGGAAGGAGAGGAATTTTGGCACGTTTTCCCTGGAGGGTAGCCTGAAACTCATAGCCCTCTGCCAGCAGTACTTATAAGACATAATTTGCCCAATTAAATGACATCACTGGTGGAGAAAGATGGGCTGATCTGTCAGACCTGCAAAGCAATAAAAGTCAGAGACAGCAACAGCTGGAAGAACAAGTGCATAGCAACAAGTAGCCCAAACCTTTAGCAAAGGAAGGAAAATTCTTCCCTGAGATAAACTTTTCCTGAAAAAGTAATATCAAGCCCATAAAAACTGGTGGTTTGTTTCTCTTTTCTTTTTTTTTTCTTCTTCTATATAGGTAACATGGAAACAAAACAGAAGAAAGAGGATAATTTCTCTGGTATTAAAGTGCTTTCTGATTGCAACCATTTCTGTATTCCCCAAACCCGAGGTTTGCAGTTTCGTCCCAGGAAAACACTGTGTGGCTTGCAGACGAATTTGTGCAGATTTGGCTATAAATTGCTTTCAGACTCAGCTTCCATCATGATGGCAAGTCTTGTTTGTGACTCCCCAACCATCTGCAGTCTCCAGGAACTGCAGCAGCCTGTAGGTATTCACATCAGTTGGGTTTGCTTCATTCATTTGAGTATGAGCTCAAAGGCGAAAATATGTTCTCTTCTACCAGATGCCTTATTTAGATGTGATTTACATTAGGGAAAGAAGCATGAGAAATATCAATACTTGCATTTTAAACATGATTTTGGGATGTCTGCCGTGCTTCATTCATCTGCTTTTTGGCTCTTCAGTACATTTAGCTCACTTTTATTTGACTGCACACGCATATGGGTCTCATTAGCTTAATGGTGAGCTTATTTATTCTTCACCCTTGATGGCACTTTCTAAGTGCAGTGTTGTAGCTAACCTGTGTGCTTGGGTATGTTCAACAGCGTCTGAGCCCCTCGGAGAGAGGGTGGGAAAGGAAGGAGCACTGCTTGGAAAAGCCACTGAGAAAAACGAAGTAGCTGTCTTGGCGGAGGAAATACTAGAACAGCCATTTAGTGTTCCAAGTTGAGCTCACACGTTGAGGAAATACATGGGTAATTTGCCATTTACCAAGTAGTGTTGCTTTGAGCCCAGCAGTTCATAACCACAGACCTGCTAGATGTTTGCAAAACCACCCTGAGTGTATCTCATTTTTCACTCTAATCCAACTGATAAAAATAATAAAGCGGTTTTGACCTCCCTTGTAAAATGTTTATGTTTGCTGCTCCTGTTGCTATTTGTATTTCTCCTTTCACCTTTCCTCCCCCACGGGCGACAACTGACTCTTCCAGCAGCAATCCTGCACGGCTTAGTGCTCACTGACCCTTGCAGCCACGTGATACCTGGCTGCGGCTGATGTCATGCTTCGGCTTTTCTGTTCTTCATAGCGAGACCCTGCGGCAGTAACAACTTGAAAGCGCTAACACCCACCTGCTCTGCCAGAGACAAGAAAATTGTTGAAAACCACAGCAACTGAATGTCCTAGCTTATCAAGTGGTGTTGAACAGCCTCCCCCCCACCCTTCAAACTTCACACAGGAGTCTCTTGCTTTACCTTTCTGTTGTTCCATCGATGCTGACAAGTTTTAAATACGAAGTAGGCTGTAGTGACGGGAGGCTTGTTCCAGAGCTCCCATAACCACTCCCTTGCCACTGGGGCTTTCCAGTAGGAGCACTGAAAAGACAGTTTGGCTCACCTGCCCTCACTGTGCTTCCCAAAAGAATAACTCCCCAGAGCTCGCTTTATTAAATTCCATCTATTACCCTGCCAAAAATATCTTCTTATTTAAAGCCTACCTTTTACATAATTTCTGTAAAGAACTACTTTGCATAATGTAGAAAGAAACAACACATGAGAAAGATTAAATAGAAAACTGGTTTGGGTTCAAGAAATCAGCTCCATGACGAAGAACCACCAGCTTCCAAAAGCAGGTATATTGTTTCCTTTAAATTTCTGCATATAGCCAGCAGGACTATCTAAAATAATATCACTAAAATAGAAAAAAGACAGGAAAAAAAAAGTACTCTTCAAGATAAACTTTTCTGTATGCAAGAGCAAGTGAAGCTGATAAATTTTTACAGCGAGATTCACTCTGCTGCAGAAGGAATGTCCCCTGGGCCCAGGGATTACATGGCTTATCCAACCTGTCCTACTTGCTCCCTCCTGCTTCTACATCTTCCAAACCAGAGGCCCCACTGGAGCTCGGGGAGTTTGAGTTAGCAGAGGAGTTTGCGTCCGACCCCTGCCAAGCACACCCATGGAAATGAGGGGATGCTCAGAGACCAATTTCTATTTAGCTCAGGAAGATAGTGCAGAATTCTGAGCACTTCTTTACAGGGGCGCTTGGTTTTGCATGAATCAATGGTTACATCCTCAGCAGATCCCAAAGGCAGAAGTGCTCCCACTATGCGCATGGGCCTAGTGGCGATGGGCAGCGCCTGGCACAGCACGTGTACTGCAGATGACCTCCCGCCAGCCTGGGCGTTGCGTTATTCATCTTTATCCCATTTCCCCTAATCGGATACACAGCCCTTTCCGTTTCTGTAGCCTTCCGTGTCCATCTTGGGCTGTAATTTAAAAGGTGTCTATCTACAAACCGTCTCATAAGGGGTCATTAATGGAGAAAGCCGCAAAGTATTCCCCTATTCTTACGTAGCAATCTTAGAGAATGAGCTAGCTGTGCTAAGCCCACTTGTCACCAAAAAAGTCCCCCTGACAGCCACGTCACCCAGTGGAGGTTAAGAGCTCCAGAGCAACAGGATGGAGGGTTTGGAAAGTGATAAAAGGGTAGAAGCAGTCTCTGGTCAGTTGTTTCCACCTGCTCAGACTTAATCAAAAGGGCCAACTGATGGAACTGCCGGGCATGGCGTGCCAGCTCCTCTGCTGCAAGTGCAGATCCTCAGGGAGGAGGCATGAGGCAGTGGGAACCTGTGCTGAGCTCGGACCAGCTACCATCTGGGGTCCGTTCTTCTGCAATCTACCAATTCCACACTCTATCTTAATAGACGACCTTAAAATGCAGGGTACAACATCACCCATCCAGAAAAATAACTTAATAAAGCAGTTGGTTGCTGACACACTCCAAACTTTTTACAGTTACGAAGCAGAAAGCACAACTATCAGTTTCACAGGAGCTGAGACGCAAGCAATAAACCAGTAGGTAACATCATTACATACCAACATAGAGAAGAGGGGAAACGAGGCTCACTTGAAATTCTGTTTGTGCTCTGGCATGGCAGTAGCAAATGCAGTGAAAATGCCAGGGTGGCTCTAAACCTGGAAAAGAGGAGAATCTCCCTGGAATGGCAGAAACTAAAACACAGTCCCAACACCATTAGTACTGAGGCTGCATTCTCTTCAAACTCAAGCTTGCAGGTGATGCTAGCGGCGGTTTTAGTTACACAAGGAATGCTGAAAAGAGCATTGAATGTGTCTGCTGTGACAACAGAAAATCCTACATAGAGGTTAAGCAACGTGAGCATTAACAATGAGATATTGCAGGTCTGGGCTCATAAAGCACCACACGCCACAGTGCATAGCAGAAAATCCAAAGCGCTCAGCCTAAGCCCAACAAGTCTCTCCTATGCCAACAGCCCCACATTGGTTTCCTACCTGCCCTTATGCAGGGGATCTGCTCAGCTGCCAGTGCGTTTCGCATCGTGGTTTAAACTAAGCAAGCTGGTTTGTGTCTCTTTAACGGAATAGGGCCCAATATTAAGAAATGTTCCCTTAATATTTTGAGAGTTAATGATGCATGAGTAATGCACTAGTCTGGTCCAAGAAATGTCCCAGTATACTTTCATATTATCGAGTTTTTCCAAACACCTAATTTCCCTAACTACCCACAGAATACTGGAAGTGACTAGTCACCATCTGAGGAAGCAGTGACTGAGGTTTTAGAAGTCAAAGCAGCCAAGGCCTCCCCAATCCCTGCCAGGCTCAGCGAAGGCGCAGGGGAGGGGATCACAAACAGGCATCTGCAAAATGTGCACTTCCTCACTGGAGGCTTCCGAAACTCACTTGACCAAGTTATTTGCATTATTTTAGAATTTGCAAAGAAACTTTACCGACACAGCCAGCCAGAAAGCTATACTACAGGCATATGCATACCCCTTCTGCAGCAGTATCCACAGGCACCAGCTGACTGTGCCGTACAGCTCTTCCTGCACTGCCCAAGATGTTACAGTCCTGTTTTCTTCTGTGTTGTTAAACCACAGGATTTCTTTTGACCAAAAGCCTCCTCCTAATCAACATTTTTTTGAGTTGAAGCATTTTTGGAACTGAGACGATCATATGGGGTTACTTAATGATTTGCATGCTTTGCCTTGCTTCTGATGGTTGATTTATTTTTAAGATAACAGTCATTAGTCTGCCTCACTCAATAGTGTTTGTCAGCTGTGCAAGAACTCTCACCAAGCTGTTAATGCGGTTGTCTTACACTATATGCAGCTTCCCTAAAAGCCTGAAGTTTCTCACCAGAAGAATGGCAGCAGGTACTTGACTTTAAGAGTCTGCTGTGCTTGCTTTGTTGAAGGAACCAGGAAAAAAGCATCATTACGTAGCACGAGTTACCACACAGACGGCCAGTAACTGAACCCTCTCCACTTTAGCTGCATTCCTCTTTCCCGTCACAACCATTACTGACAGCGGCTAAATTTTGTGGTGAGGACACCACAGTGTCTGGATGAACTTGTATGCAGATTTTCAGAAGAATGGATACATCTGAGCCTTTTCAAAAGCACTAACAATTTTCTAAGCAGTTTTTCATGCAACACTTAAAACTGACCTTGCTGATGCTGCCCAGCAGCAGAACTGGCGGTGGCAGACACAGCAATGGGCTTGCACAGGCACAGGCCCCCCTGGTTTTGCAGGCGCACAGACCACGCTGCAGAGGCCCTTTCTGCTGCCCCTTGGTTCAGCTCCGAACTCCTGTTAGTGACCTCTTTTTCTTCCCCAGTGCAATGCCACTCTGCAGTTTGACGTTGGGAAGCTGGCCTGGTGGGGTTTCATGATGATCTGGAAATCCATGGGAAATGGTAATGGGTGCACAGTTCACAGGGTGATTTTTTTTCTTTTTTCTTTTCTTTTTTTAATTTATTGCTAAGACTACAAAACCAAATCTGGGATCTGAAAGGCAAGCTGGATTCCTTCCTTGTCATACCCTAGCAATAAAGATCTGTAGAATCATAAAACTCACTTAACCCTTCTGCCTAATGAAAACCATGTGGAGGTCCATCTCCTTCAGCAATTCGTGCTCAGCGGTTGGGAGTGAGGAGAGGGCAGGGCAAGGGCAGGGCAACCAGCACTGACCCAGGTTGTGCCTTCATTGAATTTGCACCTTCAAAAACTGGGCAGTGCCTTAAATAAACCTAAATATGCACCTTTTTTTTCCAGCAATGAAAACCCAAAACTAGTCCTGGTGAAAATCCAAGTGGTTAGTGGCTTTTCAGCGTCACTGTTAGATTCTCCACAGTTATTTAAACTGACTGGATAAAAGGAAGAAGTTTAAACAGAGCAAAACCAGAGGCTTCATTTGGTTCTCCCATTTCCCTGCTTTGGTCCCAATCTCACTTTCCGCTCCCCAAGGATTTTATCTCTCGCTGGCTGATCTGAATTTTTGGTTTTTTGCTTTCTCTATTTCTACCCAAGTTCCCATAGTAAGTCTCTCACCTATTTATTACCCTGAGCTGCAGCCCTCTCCTTTCGACCCTCCAGTCTGTCCCCACCTGATTGCAAAGCATTTAATATATAATACCCTCCTTCAAAACTTCACTGTTAAGCAAAGGTAAATGCTATGGCTCTGCTACCACCCATCCTATTCCAGCTGCCAGGCTGTCAGAGCAGTAAATAGACAAATATTTTGTTTGGCAGTACTGGTTGCAGTAGGAACATTGTTTTGCAAACTGAATTTAATGTCCAGAGCAATGGCTTCCTTTTTATAATGCAATATAAAGTGTACAGGAAAGTATGTTCAGTTTTCCGTACCTAGTATGGAAAGAAAATGACTATAAAACCCATAAAAATATTAAATCAGTGTATCAGTTGGTGGCATTGCTCCTGTAAGATGAGGGACATGCTGGTAGCTGCAGTTTAAGCACGTATGTATGAAAATCACACCTCATTATGTTCATAAATAAGGAGATGAGATTAATTGAACAGATCCCTGAAGTACAGAACAAAATTACCCCTTCCTCATTGTAAGGTAAAGGTGACAAACCAGTAAACAGTTGTTTTTTAAAGAGGTGTGCCAAAAAAAATGCTGAAGCTGCTGCTGTAACCTTGACAGACAGACACAACCTTGTCAACATTTCCCATAAATCCTCATGCAGCCTGAAAAATACATGTGGTTTATTCTGCTCCCGGAGAGCTAAACAAAAAATTGCTCCATCTGTATCCCAGAGCGGCTCGCCACACTATTGTGCAATGGGCAGACATTTCAGCACAGCATAAACTTGGAATGGGATTTCAAAAATGTTGGGTTTCTTTCCCTTCATGGTTAATGCTGCTCTTATGCAAAAAAAACAGAATAGTGTTTGCTGGTACAAAACCCCTGGTGCCTTCACTGCCCAGAGATCTCTGCATAAGGAAACGTGGTGCAATATTTGTTATATCACACACACTCACCCCATTCACCTTTCGCTTAGAGGCGAGGAGCAATTCTTGGGAGACTTGTTAAGCGGGAACTGAGCATGGAGACAAGGCTGGTCATGCTACAGAGCTGCTCTAGGGTCACAGAACCATTTGGGTTGGAAAAGCCCTGTGGTGGTTTGACCCTGGCTGGATGCCAGGGGCTCACCAAAGCTGCTCTATCACTCCCCTCTAACCGGACAGAGGAGAGAAAAGTAAATCAAAAGGCTCATGAATCGAGATAAGGACAGGGAGAGACCATCTTATCAATTACCATCACGGGCAAAACAGACTCAACTTGAAAATAATTAATTTATTATCAATCAAAATCAGAGAAGGAGAGGCGAAAAACTGCTAGATCTTAAAAACCTTCCCCCCACCCCTCCCTCCTTCACTGAGCTCAACTTCACTCCCAGCTTCTCTACCTACTCCCCCCCAGCGGCACAGTGGGAATGGAATGGGGTCAGTTCATCACACGTTGTCTCTGCCGCTTCTTCATCCTAGGGAGAGGACTTTTCCCCTGCTCATGCATGGGGTCCCACTCACAGGAGAC